>PVJI01022866.1:0-24531 GCA_004026765.1 Micronycteris hirsuta
GCCCTCACTGGGGACCTGGCCTGCAACCCAGGCATGTGCCCTGACGGGGAATCGAACCGGGACCCTCTGGTTCCCAGCCCGCGCTCAATCCACTGAGCTACACCAGCCAGGGCACAAAATATTTTCTAATTGTAGTAAAAATCAATGCTCAACTTTCACTAATTTAGCAAATATTTATAGAGAGTTTATATATGTTGGTCCCAGATTGGGATTCAAAAAGAGATTCAAAAGTGAATAGGACACCATATGTACCTTTAAAAAATACAGCCTAATAGTTCCTAAAGCAGTGAACCATCATCATGCAACTTTTTTAAAGAGCTCCAGCATTCTAGATTTCTAGATTGCTACAGAAATTTTCTAATCTTGAACAAAAGTTCAAAAATATACTTCACGATCTTTTATATATCCTTATAACTATTTCTGCCCAATAGTTAAATTTTACAAAGTGCTTTCACAGGAAAAAAAAAAAAAAACATGAAATGAGAACACTTATTGATCACTTACTGATGTTAACTAATAGTCCAGGGTGAAGAAACTTGATGAAGATTATACGGAAGCTTCCTCTCTTTTAAATAAAGCCATTTTAAATATTATTATGGAGGTGTAAAAGAAGATGGGTAAAAATATGGGTAGGCAATAAAAATGTATTAGAAATTTTCAAGCTATTCAGATGTGAGCATGGAAATTAGATATATTTGCTATTGTTTAATTCTAATTTACATATAGTACACATGCTTCCTTGGCAATTGGTCTGGGAACAGACTGTCAATGAGATGTGAGCCATTCCAAAATGATGTATTATTTAGTCGAGCACATATAAGGGCTATTGCTGGAACTTAAACAACTCTAATTTTCATGGCTTTTCCCCTCAACACTCCCAGCGGACTCCCCAGCTTTTTCTGTAGCAGACTCACAGTTAGCAACTGAAATCACCACGTGAGTCACCTTGAACCTGCAACACTACTGCTCCCTCTGCTACCGCTTTCTCTATCGGGTGTTCACTGAAATTCCCCATCACTGCTCTGCCGTCTCAGCCTTTTATTTCCACACAGTTTGTCTGTGCCCTACGCTGGGGAAAGTCTCTTCTGCTTTCACTGTTTCTCTTGAACTCTACCTCCGCTTCTTTCTCACATATTTATATACGTGAATATTTACTGTATTATTATGCACTGCTGTGACAAACATCTGGCAAAGGTACAGGCACACATATTAGTGTCAATTAATCCAAACAACAACCCTGGAAGAATATGTGTAGATAATCTTCAACATTAGAAAGAAAGCATTTTTACATTTTATGGTATAAACCCTGATTCATGCTCGGGAGTATGCTATCTAGTAAGAAAGAAAGTGTATGGTTTGTTTAAAGTTTTAAGAATGTGAATGTTTCAAATCAGTGTTCTTTGATAGTTTAAACAAGGAGAAGTGAATTGGGGCTGAGCTGTACTGTAACCATCAATATGACTTCAGTTAAATCTTGAAAAACTCATAAGATATGACAAACAGAAAGAAGAGAGCATTGAAATGAAGTGAGACGTGAACTGGGTTGGGATGAAGCCCCTGCAAGATTAACGGTAGCATAATGAGGTAGCTATAGCTTCAGCCTTTTCAGAGACAGAGCAAGAATTAAATTTTGATGGTGCTATTTGTCAGAGGAAGGACTTAGATAACTTATTCATCAATCTGACCCTTCCCTAACTTATCTCTGAAATGTAGACAATTTTATAAATATTAATTTTCTAACACGTCTTGGGCAGCATTATCATCAGAGGTTCTACTCATTATTTAAGATGTTAGAAAACATTGTCTATTAACAATTTTTTGGGGGGTGATGAACAGCTAGCTATGTTCTCCATAGCCGATGAAGATAGAGACAGGTTGCACAGTTGGGCAGACTGTGTGAAGTATCTGCCAAAAGGAGGCAGCTTGAGAATCACTTCACCCTCTTGCTCCCCACAAACTCACCATCTATTTGCCCCCTTTCGTATCGCATACAGCCTCTGTCTGTCAGACCACACACCGATGGATGGGTCCATCCGTTCTGGGTGCTGAGCAGAGCAAGTTTCCTCAGAGAAGGCACTGAGAAGCACACTTTCAGTTTCACTCTATGCCCTCTATCCGTTCTTTCTCTCCTCTATCTGAGAACCCAGCCGTTTGGGTTTTGCCCGCCCCCCACTACTGCCAAAAGTTGTTGTGCATTTCTAAATATAAAATATAAACTTAATAAAAGAAATTGGAAAGTAAAGTGTAAAATACCAAATGGAAAAAAAAAATGTTGAAAGATCATCTCTTTAAAATTGTCTAATCTTAATATAAAATCAAGAGAACAATTAGCCTTTCTTTCTCACGCTACACTTTAACTATTGGGAAGTAAACTTGATGTATTTTATCTGAGGCTTAATTAAGTTTGGCAATTATATTTTAGTCCCTATTAACTCTCGCCTTTTAGACTAACTTTGGCCAATTATTATAAACACAGCTGTGCTGCTGAGCTGCATATTCCTAGCAATGAGAGATCTCTGGCTTAACCAGAGCCCTAAGGCCTCTGAGTAACTCTTAAGAAATACTTCTTTAGAATGATATTTTCAAAGTATAATTAATAAGAAAGATTTTTTTCTGAGCAACACCTAACAATATTTAAGAACAGCAGAGGACTTATCAATTTTCTTGTGGTTTTTGCAATTAATATCCATTATTAAAATTAAATATCTTGATGTAGTTTCACTATAGTGTTCATTTAGTACCTTAGCATTGTAAACAGTAGCTAGGGTAACCATGGAAGACATATTATTTCAAAATCATTTTAAAATAAATGCATTTCTTGAAGTAGGATTTATGAAATAAAATATACTTTTCTAGGTCTAGGTTGATCTCTGATTTTTCAATGAGGATAGGGAACAAGATAAGTCTAGGTGGGAGTTTACTTAGCCCACCAATGTTGCATTTGGAATTGATAATTCTTGGTGTCGAGAGGCCATGCAGTACATCAGAGGATGCTGTGCTGCATCTTTGATCTCTACTTGCTAGATGCCAACAGCATCCCCTTTGTAGTGACAACCAAAACTCTCCAGACACTGTCAAATACTCCTTGGAGGGCAAAACTGTCCCCTTTTAAGAACCACTGATCTAGATAAAAATATGACAGTAGAGTACCGGTTTGAATATTATAAGGGATAGTGTTTGTTTATTGAACATCAACTGCACGGTGTCCAGGGGCTGAGGATACCATGTGTAATAACTGTCATGTGGAAAATGCCTGGAATGCAATGGTGGCCTCCACACGAACTATCCCAGAAGAACAGAACGGATTCCTGGACCACATTAAAATGCTCAAATTACATGGTCAATCAATTCAATGTAAAACAGCTGGTACAGAAAAAGGGAAAGTGGGGATAAAATATGCTAACAGATTTAATATAAGGTTCGAGTATGCAGATTTGAAGGCGATGTCACACAAAGTTAACCTTTCTCTCTGACATATTTCAATGTTCCCTGCTGATGATGTGGTCAATGCACTTAGGGCTGAGGTCCAATCAAGGGGGCTCACAGGTAGAAAGGACTGAATGGGAAAGACGCATGGCCACAGACACAGTTCACCGAGTAGCTGCTAAAGAGTTTGGGGATTTTCCTGCATTTTCTGAGCAGAGTACATAAAGACCCAGAGTGAAATTGTATTCAGTGTCATTGACAGGTGACTGATTTAAGAATAGCATATCTGATATTTCTGAACTGGCCTAATAGATTCTCACTCATTCTCTTGCTTTCTATCCAAAAGTTACACATTTGTTCCACCATAACTTAACTTTATCTTCTCTTTAGCCTGCTTGCCAATTGCTAACTTATTTATTATTTACTCTCTCATAAGCTACTTGAATATTCATTATCTATATTTTTTAGTATATCCTATGAGTTTGGTTTATTATAAGCTGTACTAGCTTACCATTTATGTTTAGTATTTCTCATACATTTCAGTTACTCCATACATTTTCTTTTCTTTAAACAAAATTGGATATTCTTTTAAAAACACTTCTATTGTAATATTTCAATAATAATAACTACTTTTAATGGAAAATTAATTAAACTTAATTAATGTTACTCAAATAGTACGTTTTGTAGAGAGGATTAAGGTCCATCTGTATCTAAACCAAATTTTTGTTTGTTTTGCTTCTTAAATTACAACATATTACTCTTCTGAACAAGGATCGCTAACATAAATCCTAGTAATGTTTGTCTGAGTTTTCCCATCATACATTTTCCCTACATGCATCAATTAAGAAAGCATCTAGAAGCAAGAAAAACCACTATGTATAATCAAGACAGCCTTGGCCTTAAGGCTTTCTTCAGCTCTACTAAACTTTAGGCAAACTTTTTCCCGGACTCTAGGTCCTGATCTCACTTTTATTAGAACGTTTACTTTAGAAAATTTGTAACTGTGAATTCTGTATTTGCCCCTTTAAGTTGTATGCTTCTTTAAAAGCTTCTTGCTGGTTTTGAAACCTAGGGATTTCTTGGTCAAAGACCTGAGAGTCCATCCTTAGAAATGTAATTATCAAGGAACATACAGAGCCACTACCTCTAGGTTTCTATGGTAGAGTCCTAGTCATAGTCTCACTTGGCTAACATTTTACTCAAGTTGTAAAACTGCATCCTGTTATGCAAATAAAAGGAAGTTTTCTTTTGCTTTGGGTTAGGTCCATTAGCAAGCACAGATGGCCTCAGATATATCCATCTCACCCCACTCCAGCTTCACAAAACTCTCCCACCCATTCCATGGTTCCAGCCGTGTTTAGCTCAGACTGAGTTCTCGTCTCTTTCCCTTACTGCAAAAGACTTACTGTAATATCATTCATATATATATAGGATCACTATTTTCATTCTCTTTCTCATATACCGATAGAATGTGACATTACTCAAGGGGCATGACATTTCCAAGGACATTAAATAATTGGATTAACAGCACTCATTCTATACAACCAGTTTTGCCTGAACGTTGATGGAGTGACCCCCAGCACAGGCCCTGTTTCTCCTTCAGGTGCTTCAGGTCTTCAGCCAAAACCTGGTTGTAGAGAGCAGAACCGATAAAATGGCATTGGTCCAATCAAGATAGGAAGTGTATAAAACAAAGTAGTGTCACTCTTGTCAAACAAAATGACTGTCATTCAGCCATGCCACTTTGGTTCAAGATGGAAACTACCTAAGTCACACTAGACGCATCTGGCAAGAAAACACGCCTAAGATATCTGCACACATGACCAGAACAGCCATGTCTGTAGAGCGGAGCCACCCACAGATAGGCTCCTGGGGGAATTCCCCACTTGCCATCAGGGGTGCCAAGACCCTTATCAAGAGACCCAGAAGGGTGGAGTACACCACTGTCAGGGTATAACTGAGGCAGGCCCCAGACCGCTGCTGAGACAGCCGAGCTCCACACACCAGAGAGCTGCTCCATGTCACACTGATCTCCCTTGGCATCTGCTGCTGAAGGCTCTGCTCTGCCGGACTGAGGACTTTGCCTGCCCTGCTGCTCACCTGGTTCCAGAGAACCTTCCTTGCAAGAAGGTGACAACCCCCTTGCCCACTGTGCTCTCTCCCAGACCTGCAGACTGAGACTCTGGGATTCGAGTTCCTTGTTCCCCACTTATTTCTGTGTGTGTGTGTGTGTGTGTGTGTGTGTGTGTTATTTTTCTTAGATTTTTAGAGTGCGAGTAGGATATTAATGTATGCTGATGTTCTACTTTGAGTGAACCTGCATTCAATAAGCTGAATGAAATGCATAGTCACCTTGTGTGACTCTTGTCTATTCCTTGGTGCCGGGCTGCTCAGCAGGCAGCTAGCCGAGCAGTTGCCTGGTTGACTTATAGGAAAGACTGTATCACGAACATATGCTTGTGACATTTGGTGTAGTCGGCACCAACGAACGCGAGAGTGGCTAGCAAAACAGATCTATAATAAGGCTGAAAAAAAGGAAGCTGAACTGTTTAAAAACTTGTCCAAGTATAGCTGGTTAAGGTGGCAGATGGAATTAGCATACATTAAAAAATTATATAAGGTAGCTACCAAACTTTTGTGAAAATGTTAACCTTGGGCCAGAAACTTAAGAAAAGGTCTGACTTAAGAGAAGACCAAAAACTCTCCTGCCACCGGAAGGCCCCTGGTATGAGACTGAGGTGCAAGTTCATAAGAAATGCCAGTAGGAACCACTGAGGATGCACAGATAGACCTCACTGTTCTGAGGACTTTGGAACTGCTGATTAACAGAGCCGATAAAAAAGAAGTGCTGGCACTGCTTCTGAAGACATTGACCCAAGTAGATACAGATGGGCATAAAGGCAAGAACTGAGCATGCGGAATTTTACAGACAAGTCATTCAGCTCACAATATTAAGGTTGCTTTTGATGATGATCTTAAACCTAAAAATCCTCATCCAGAGGCTCTAGAAGAATATGACAACCCATGGGAGGACTTATATGCTGCCAGACCAGTAGTTTTAAGGAAGCAATAATAGACAATAATCATGGACAAGGAAGGCCACAATACACAAAGGCAGGCAGCAAATATACCAGGCAGAAACTGCAGAACATGAGAGTAGATTTTCAGCAAAAGGCATGACAGACATAGATTGGCTGGCTATGATTTGGGCCGAAGGAGCTCCTACTATTTCACCCTCAGGAACAGCAGTGAGACAAATTTCAGGCATTTCAGAACAAAGTGAGGTCAACACAGAGTTAACGGAGCTAACACACAGAGTCCAAATCAAATGCTCACACGGTGGGACTGGACAGCAAGGGCGTGGAGAGCAGCACGCCCCCAAGTGGACATGCTGGCATATTACATGAAATGGGCAGGCCTGAAATAGGCCATTGGTATAACAGAAAATGGGCAATTTTGTCTCTGGTTTGTAACAGGACAGGAATAAATACGCCTCTGCAGGTAGCAGCAGCACCAGGCACGAAAAGGTCCTTCTTAGAGGCAATTCTTAGGGCTTGTGGTCTCCTTTTAAGAGTCAGGCCTCTTTTAAAGTTTCTGTCCGAGGGTTGACATTTTCACAAAAGTTTGGTAGCTACCTTATATAATTTTTTTAGTGTATGCTAATTCAATTTTCCACCTTAACCAGCTATAGTTGGACAATTTTTTTAACAGTTTAGCTTCCTCCCTTTTTGCCTGCCTTAAAAAGGCCATATTATATTCAGGCTACCGCTCAGGCCAGGACAGCTAAGGACATAGTGAATATATTTAGGTTATCATCTGAATTGAATGGTCAACCCAAATTCACATTTAATGCCAAAATACAGACAAATAGATCAGGACCCCCGAGGTTGAATCATATTCTAAGGTAGAACTTTAGCCAAGGGACAAACAATAACAGAAATGGGCAACCACCCCCAAAACAGAAATTGGCAATGGCCAAGTAGGAATTATCAGCCTCAGCCACAAAGAAAAAGTGGATTCCTAATAGAATCCAGGGGCAAAATAAGTTTATAACCAGAAACAATAACACAGGTCAGAATTTTATGCCTAGGCAAAGCAACATGAAACAAACCCAAGGACAGGCCAGAAAATTTGCTCAAGACTTCTTTTCAAAGAAAAGGCCAATCCCAGGCTTAGACCAAGGACAACAGGCATTAGACAATAGACCTTATATTAAGCTTAAAATACTTGTAAATTGTCAGGAAAAAGTAGCTGACTTTCTTAAAGACACGGAATCCCAGCCCTGGCTGGTGCAGGTCAGTGGATTGAGCGAGGGCTAGGAACCAAAGGTCCCGGTTCAATTCCCAGTCAGGGCACATGCCTGGGTTGCAGGCCAGGTCCCCCGTGAGGGCCATGTGAGGAGCAACCATACATTGCTGTTTCTCTCCCTCTCTGTCTCCTTCCCTTCCCCTCTCTCTAAAAATAAATAAAATCTTAAAAAAAAAAAAAGACACGGGATCCCAAATAACCTTAGTTAAAGATTTTAAAATAGAAACAAGAATTCTATTAATGTAGATGGACTAGGTAGTGAAATTACACATTCCTTTGCTATCAAATCCTTTATCTTAGATATAATTTACAACTTTTAGAAGCAAGAAGACCTACAGCACCTACTGTTGAATATATATTAGGAATGGATAATTTAACAATTTTATTAAGAGATTTTATTGCATACAAAACCCTCAAACTATATAAAGTAAACCCAGCACAGGTAAAAATAGAGCCAATCGTTCTTCCAAAAACCATCCACAGCTACATGTACTAAACAATATCCCCTTAGGGGAGGACACAAAGAAATGAGAGAAAAAATACAGGGACTTTTAAGGGAAAATATCATAGAGAAGGGGAGAGGTCATCTTTATAGCAGCCCAGAGTAGCCAGTTCTTAAGCCTATCAGCCGGCATAGATTAACTATAGATTATCGACATCTGAGCAAGTTTTGGCCTGAAACGAATGGAGTCCTGCCAGATGCTGAGGAAGTCATACACAGAATTACAGGCAGAAACTCTTAAGTATTTTGTCACTATTGACATATCAGAGATGTTCTTTGTTATACCTATTGTACAAAAATCCAGGGACTATATTATGTTTAGTTGGAAAGCACACAAAACCAATTTAAAAGGCTGCCACAAGGATGTTTAAATAGCCCAGTCGTAGCTCTTACATTATTTACCTCATAGATATCATGAAATTTAATTCCCTAATCATCATTTATACAGACGATATCATCATGATGCATGATGATCCAGAGCTCTTGAAGAAGGAAAAAGACAGTCTAATTGAGGAACTTAGGGCCAAAGGATGGACAATTAATAAGGAAAAAACCCACGGCCCAGATACATCAGCAAAATTTTTAGGAATACAATGGTCATCTGAAGGCAGAAGGGTACCAAATTCAGGAATAGATAAAATAATGTCATTAAAAGAACCTACAAATAAAACTGAGACACAACATTTAGTTGGACTCTGGCTACTGGAGACACCATATTCCTTACATGGGACACTTACTTAGAGCTAAGTATGATGTACTAGAAAAGCCTCGAATTGTGAGTGGAGTAAAACCCAAAAGCAGGCCATCAAATTACTGACAGAGCATATTCTGACATTTCAGCAATTAAGTAATCCTAAAAAGTGTGATCAAATCAGATTGGACATAACATACTCTGATGACTATAGCACTTGGGCCCTATGGACCAAAAGCAGCCAAGATAAATTCTGTAAACCTGCTGGTTTCTGGAATAAACAGACTCTGTATGCCTCCAGAAAATATTCTGATTTAGAAAAAATGGTATGGCTTCTTTCTGAAGCACTAAAAGCTACTGAACCTCCCACTGGTAAGATCTCAAATGCCAGTGTTGGCCTGGGCTAAACTCTGTCCTGAGGAAAGTGGCAGGACTAACGCTGAACCAGGTCTGGCATGGAAGTAGTACATTCTGAGTAGGGATATGACTGCTAATTCTCTCACAGAGGAAATTCACCAAGCAGAGATAGTCTTGCTGGAAATATTTCCGAGGGAGGCACAGATCCAGGTCCCCACAGAGAAATGGGGCCTCTCCTTGCCTCGCTCTCTGCCTGATTCCAGGTTTATGGACAGCTTCTCAGTCAATGAAAGGGAAGTCAACAAATGGACAGCAATGACTTTCAGGCCTGGAGATATCAAACCACTGAAGCTCACTGGTAAGTCAAAATTAGCACAACGTGCTGATCTTATTACAGTAGTGTTGGCAGTGAGACACTCATTAGGGGAAAAGCAAAAAGTTATTTACATCTTCGCAGATTCATGAGCAATAACACATGGTATTATAATTTGGTCTCAAAAATGGGAAAAAACAGATATTAAAATTAATGGCAAGAAGGTCTGGTCCAGAGACTACTAGGTTGAACCATTTGAAGCCAGTAAGACAATTAATGTATATGTAACTCACGTCTCTGCTCAACAAAAAGATGACTCAAAGGAGAAAACCTTTACTAACAAAGCAGACAGATTAACAACGGAGGAGGCATCCAACATGGAGCTTCCCAAAGGGCTAAGAAAATTGCCTGCTAAACTTAAGGACGACGAGGGCTACTCAGCCAAAGTACCCCCAATAACTGTCCTTAAGAGGGGCAATGAACATTCAGTTAAAATAGAGACGGAGAGTGGAGAACAACTGCCAGGAGCAATCATAGGGCTCCACAAAGAATTTGTACGCTTAGGAACACACGCATTTACACAGTTGGTCTGAGAAATGAAATCTGAAGTTTCCATGGCAAAAGACCAGGAGAGCTGTGCAAGGTGGCGAGGAATGCAAACAGTTTAGTGAGCAATACAGAAGGAAATCACCATCTGATACCTATAGGCCAAATGCCGTTAACTTGATATGTCCAGTTGATTTTACTGGGCCTACGGAGACAGGTTTTCAGAAGAACTATGCCTGTGCCATGCTGAGTATGCGCTCAGCGATAAGCACAGCTGTAGTCTGAGTGAACCCTGATGCAAAGGCAGCAATACAAACCCTGGCTAGAAGGTGCAGCCACTCCAAGGCACCTAGAATTACAGAAAGTGATGCACTCCACCCGTCTGGGTCTTTTCCATGAATGTCTTGACACCCCTGATGGCAAGTGGGGAATTTCCCCAGAAACCTCTTGGTGGGTGGCCCTGCTCTTCAGACAAGGCTGTTCTAATCACATGTGCAAATATCTTGGGTGTGTCTCCATGCCAGATGTGTCTGCTCTGACTTAGGTAGTTTCCTTCTTGAACCAAAGTGTCATGGCTGACTGACAGCCATTTTGGTTGACATGAGTGACTCCACTTTGTTTTATATACTTCATGATATCTTGATTGGACCAATGCCATTTTATTGGCCCTGCTCTCCACACTGGTGGATGACTCAAAAAACATACAAAGGCTCAGGACATCTACTTACCTCCATGGTCCGCAAGAAGGTAGAATTGCACAGGTCAACCACTACAGAGTTCAACATTTCCTAGGAGGTGCTGACCTGTACCCTCAGACTGACATTGCCCAGGATGGAGGAAGTCCTGAGTGATAAGCCATAAGCACTATTGAGCCCAGGATTCCGGATGTCCCAGTGTCCAACAATGCACTGCCAGCTCTCCTACTAAGAAGTGCCCTGAAAGATGTGTGCCTGGCCTTGATTCAGGAATTCAGGCCAATGAAGCTCAGGGGAAGTGAGTGCAGATGACCAGGCACCCAAAGCAGAAGCAGCAGTACAGTTGCTCCAGCGTCTATTGGAGCTGGACCTCTGCCATGTGGTGTCTTCATGTGGGAGCAGAAACCAGTGCTTATTGTGAGTATACACTGCACCTCTGTGAGCACTGCACACGTGAAGAAGCTCAGAAGCTTGGCTGTGAGTTGCTTCCAGAACCCCTCACCTCCACCACACCTTCACCTACATCTATGCCAAGCTTCTGGGCGTCTTCCACTATAATGGAAACCCAAGACCTATTCCACACAAGGTTTAGGAGAAGGTTTCCAACTAAAAGGTAACTCTGACATTCCCTCAAGTTGTTGCAATTGAACCTATGACAAAACAACTAATCATCTAAGTCTGCACTAAACACCCAGTTAACTCCATGCACCATTGCACTGGGCACTGAAAGCAAAACTGAAAAAAAAGAAGTGAAGTCAGACCCTCATTGAGGTGCTTAAAAATGAATTCAGGAAATAAGATACACATTCAATAATTAACCTGACATGCACTCTCCTGAGCACTTCAACATGAGTTCCAAGAAAACAGACATCAGCATGCACCAAAGTAGTTCTGAGACAATCACTCTACTAGAGTGTGGAGTGGAGTGAAGTGAAGATTAGTTGAAGAAATACCAACCTGTAAAAGCGGCTGTGGAAAAGTTTCAGGGAAGAGATAATGAAAGCATGAACCAGGACACTGTCAGGGAAAATGGAGAGGAAAATTCAGATTCAAGAGATATTTAAGAGGAAGGATTAATAAGTAAAAGATTGGAGAAGTGAGATGAGGGAGGCATCAGCGGTGAAGACTGGCTTTGGAATTTCTATCTTGGGAAACCAATGTCTGCAATGCTCCCTGAGATAGAAACACCAATTGACCGTCCTGCAGATTTCCATGATGTGCAGGTTCCCAGGCAGTTCCACTGTGCTTTTACAGAGAATTCATCCTGATAACTCAATTACTGTTAGTGAGGCAGGATGTGTCAGTTACATTAAAAAATACAGCATCACTACCAGGTCCCCTGCTTAAAAAGGCAGTGTATTTCTCACCCCCAGAGCTTGAGGTAAGCACAGAGGCTTTCACATTATTTGACATGAAAGCTTCATATTTTACTCTATTTTCCTTGCCATACATGATCCCAGACTTTTAGTTTTCTTAAGTAGATTTGCCTGACCTGTGTCATTTTATTTATTTTATGACTATAGGTGCATATTAGGCAAGGCCGTACAACTCCAGTCATATGACTACAATTATAGAGCCATTTCGACTAAAGGCCTTTATTTAAAAATTAAAGAAAAAACTGATAAATAACTCAGATGAATTATGATAGCAAAGAAACAAACCGAAACTCTAACAGCACTGGAGTTACAGTCAGGATATTCTGCTGCATCACTCCCTTTACAAACTAGCTGTACCCTTTGGATATCAGCTACCATCAAAACCCATTGCTGCTTCAATATCTTCCCTGAGCATTCACCTATTTTGTGTTAATAAATGAAATCTAGCTTCTCTTGGAGATGATATGTCACATGCGGCATGAGGACAGGAGTTGGAGTAGATGGATGCCTTAAATCTCTTGGTCTCTTTTAAACTATCCTTTCATTTTCCTAAAGAGCCCAAAACTATTTGATGTCATGTTAACAGCTAAACTATCCACTCAACCTTCTCTTTCCTCCCAAAATGTCTTCCAGAGTGGCTGTGCAGTTGTGCGTTCCTCCTGGCAGTCCAGGAGGGCTCTCGTTGCTTCACGCCCTGGCAGACATCTGGCGTCAGTGTTCCAGCGCTGGGCAATTCTGGGCGTGTAGTGGTATCTCACTGTTGTTTTCATTTGCATCTACATGATGTGGAACGTCTATTCACATCATTATTTGCCATCCTGTTTGATGAGGTATCTGTTAAGGTCTTTGGCCTATTTTTTAACTGGGTTATGTGTTTTCTTATTTTCTAAGACTACTTTGTATATTACAGATGCATCTTAGCAAATAGTTTCTCTCAGTCCGTAGCTTGTCTTCTCATTTTACTGACATTATCTTTTAAAAAAAGCTTTTAATTTTAATGAAGTTTAGCTATTGACTGTTTCTTGCATGGTCCACACCTGTGGTGTTGTATCTAAAAAGTCATCACCGTATCAAAAGTCATGTGGATTTTTCTCCTTTGCTATCTTTAGAATTTTGCATTTTATATTTAGGTCTATGATTCCATTTTGAATTAATCTTTGTGAAGGATATAAGTAAGGTCTGTGTTTAGATGCATATTTTTTTACATGTGCACATCCAGTTGCTCCAGCACCACGTGTTTACAGATTATCTTCACTCCTTTGTCAAAGATCAGTTGACTGTATGTATGTGGATCCATTCCTGGGCTTTTTATTTTGTTCCATTGATCTGTCCATTCTCTCACCAATACCATACTGTCTCAATCACTGTAACTTTGTCATGAGGTCATGAGTCTCGAAATCAAATAACATCATGACTCCAACTTTATTCTTCTCCTTCAATATTGCATTACTATTCTGGGTCTTTTACCTGTCCACATACATTTTAGAACTAATTTGTCAGTATGCATAAATAACTTTCTGAGATTTTGATTGGGATCGTATTGAAATTTTTTATTGAAAATAAATATCCATCTCAACAACTGGCACTCAATACATTTAATTAACAATAAATAAATAATATGATCGATTTGATGAGTTTATCATACACATACACATAAATTAATTTCATGTTATCTGAATAACCTGTTATGAATTTAATAGCATTAAGAGCATTCCTTTATGATATGGGATCAGAGTATTATGGTGGAAATAAAATGGGTTTTAGATTTAGAACACACACATTTTCATTCAAAAATACTTTTTATATTCATTATTTGACAAATATTATTTAAGATCTTGGATCACAAATAAAAAAACAAGCAGACAAGAAATGGAAACAACTGAAGTGTTCTTCAATAGGTAGTTGGATAAAGAAGATATAGCGCATACATACAATGGAGTACCACTGAGCCATAAAAGATGAAATACTGCCATTTGTGGCATTAGTGGACCTTGAGAATACTATGCTAAGCAGCATAGGTTAGCCAGAAAAAGTTAAGAGTCATATGATTTGACTCTTTAGTGGGATATAAAATGGAAAACAACAAATGTACAAAGAAATAAACAAGCAAACAAGAACTCATAGACACAGACAACAGTAAGTTGGTTACCAGGGGGAAGGAGGGTGGATGGGTCGTAAAGGGTAAAGGAGTCAAGTTCATGGTGATGGAAGAAGATTTGACTTTCGGTGGTGAGCACACAATGCCATACACACATGATACACCTGTCATTGAACTGTACACTTGAAACCTACGTAATCTGATTAACCAATGTTACTGCAGTAGATTTATTTTTTAATTAAATATAATAATATTTATAAATTATGTTTTTTCTTTTCCTGAGTTCAATATTTTATAAGAGAATTCATTACACATTCCTTAGGCATTCATTCAACTCATCCTCAGCTAGACAACTCCTTCTTACTTTGCAACAAATCACCAGGATTCTTCATTTATCAATCTTCACAAAAGGTCCAATTTAACTCCTTCTCTGACTTTGTCTTCTAGAATTTATCATTGCCACTTAAGTTGCTTGCTGCACATTTCAATCTCTCCAGAAGATATTGATAACAATCTGCTAACAACCTAAAATGATGCAGCCATATTTGTAACAGATACAAGCCGAATCTCAAGCCCAGTGTGATACATGTGACATGATATTATGTAAAATTATGTAAAATGTGGCTGAGTCTATATTGAGCAGAAAAGAATGCATTTGTGTTAAAAATGTTTGCAAGGACTTGGGAAAAAAAGAGTAACCCCTATTTTTTAAAGCTGTATATTATTTTCTCAAAACATTACCAAGTAGTTTTTGTAAGTGGTGGGGGGATAGGGAACTACAATTCTTTGAAACGGGTTTGTACGGACAAAATGTTAATGCCTTAATCTACTTTAAGCCAAAGGCTAGTAGATTCAGAAAATTTTTAACTCATCAGGAATGGAAAAGATGGGCATAAAAAGGAGAATAAATGGATAGCTTGAGATAATTTGAAAGGAAAACTCAAATGAGTTTAAAATGTTGATTTTTAGTTCTTATCCAGGGAAGTCTGACAGACAAGTCAGATATGACCTGGAGAATCACAGAAATGATGTCATTCAGTGAATCTGCACTGCATTTGAAAACAGATTTTAAAATCTGTTTGTCAGTTAGATGATTCTCAGGTTCTAGTTAAGCTAATGCAGACTAGTAGCATATAGCATATTTTTTAGTTATCTAGATGTGTATTCTTAGTGTAAATCTTACTGTATTGTACCTGCTAATATATCCACCAATTCTTAACTCAGTTTATATAATAAATACTTTCTTTTATAGAAATAAAAATATTTTAAATTTTAAATACTTATAAAAAGTATGTCCCTTGTTATATATTTCTGTTTGTTTTGACATGTTTTAACATAATTACTGTAATCTTCATTTCCTTCAAGTGTCTTCTCAAATGATTTTAAAAGAAGATAAGCCTAGTTGTTTTGATTAAATTTTATCTCAGTGTTTCACTGTTCTTTATAAAAGTTTAAAATACTTATGAGATACAAGCTATGTCTGAAATAATTGGAAAGAAAAACATCCTCCAGTTTTATTTTTTACTTAACTAAGAATATAGAATAAATATAAATATTTAATGTTTCTTTTGACTTTACTAATTATATATGCATGCACTATCTCATTTAAATTAGCTTAAATAAGAGGATTTTTTAAAAAATGTATTTCATATTGTTTTACTACCAACCCCCTAGCAACATGAGCCTGGAAGAAATTCTATTTTTATTCTTTTTTAGAAAAAGAAATTTCAGGATACATAGAAATACAGATCAGTATTGAAGTTCATAAAGTGTCTGATGAACACTCCTGTTATATTTCAACAGTCAAGAGCAACTCCACAACAACAACAACAACAACAAAAATACCCAAATAAAAAAATGGACAAAGAAACTGCATGGGCATTTATCCAAAGGAGGCATAAAAGGACCAACAGATATATGACAAGGTGCTTAATATGACAAACCACAGTGATATATTACCTCATACCTGTTAGGACATTTTATCAAATAAATATAAGATAAATGTTGAAGAATATATAGAAAAAAATAACCCTTGTACATTGTTGCTTGGAATGTAGATTGGTGTAGCCACTATTGAAAACAGTATGGAATTTTCTCAAAAAAAAAAAATTAAAAATAGAACCACCATATAATCCAACAATTCCACTTCAAGGTAAGTATCCAGAACTGAAATCAGGACTTTGAAGAGATACCTGTATCCCCATGTTTATTCACCTTTATTTATAATGGCCAAGATATGGAAGCAATCTAACGGTTCATTGAAGGATGAGTGTATAAAAATGATATATGCACACAATGTCACCATATTCAGTGTTTAAAAAGAAAGACATCCTGCTATTTGTGACAACATGGATGAACCTGGAGGACATTATACTAAGAAAAATAAGGCAGACACAGAAGAACCAAGGCTACGTGATACCACTTATATAATGAAAACTTATAAAATAATCAAACTCACAGAGGCAGACAGTGGGTTGGCCATTGCCAGAGGCTGTGGGGAGGGGAAAACAGAGACGAGAGGTATTGATTAGTCAAAGGTACAAAGTTTTGTTTACCAAGGATGAATAAGTCCTCAAGGGCTACTGTATAACATAGTGTCTCATTCAGCAATTCTGTATTTTGTACTTCAAAATATATGAAGATAGTAGATTTTGTGTTAAGTGGTTTTTATCACAAAATAATAACATGTAAACCAATGGAAGGGTGAGAGGAATCTTTTGAAGGTGATGAGTAAGTTAATTGTATAGATTATGGTAATAGTTTCATGGGTATATTGCTATCTCTGTACTCATCAAGTTGTATACATCAATTATGTAGGACACTTTGTATGTCAAAAAGAACAAAGAAAAAAAGAAGCCAGTATCAGTATTGAGGTTCACGCAGTGCCTGATGGTAAGTTTTGATATCAAGAGATATATATTTTTTCCAGCTTAAGGTAATAATAGATATCATCTACTGGTTATCCTTACAATGTTAATATGAATATTTGCACTTACATAATTTCACTGATGTTTAGAATAAATACCATTATTTTTTGAAACCAAAAAATACTTTATTGTGATTCAACTGAATTTCTCTTTCTTCATCTTCTGTTTCTAAAAATGATTTAAAAGTTTATTCTCAGATTTTCAACATGCTTCAAAATAATGTGTTTTATGACATTTAAAATTTTAACTGAAATACTTAAAATCCATTATTTATCTTCATCTATACCCTGTGTAGTCTCTTTTTTCATGTTTTGCCCATAATTTCTTACTTTTTCAATATCTTTCTGGATGACCTAACCAACTTAGCAGGGCAAAGAAATAAGTAGAAAGTACATAGATTAGAAAGAGTAAACAAAGCTTGCATCATTTGTTCAAATATGGTTGCTATTCAGAAAATATCAGTAACAAAGTTTGAGAATATCATTTAAACCAAGATGCCAATTGCAACCACAAGTACAAATATATGGTGCCTGAAAATAAATCTCGTAACATATGCTTAAGACAATTGCAAGGAAATTATACATTTCTGAATGACTTGAAAACATCTTGAGTGGAGATAAATAATATTCAAAGATAGAACAAGATAAAAATTTTAAAAATGTATTAATCTTTCCTCAATTTAACTAGGGCTCATGTGAAGTTTAAATGAAAAATTTCAACATTTTTATATAATGGAAATTTGCAAGTAGATGCTAACATGTACTTAAAAAGTAAAAAGCCAAAATTAACCAAGGCAGCAGTGAAAGAGAATAATTAGATGCTTTCCATTTAGAAAACACCAAATTTTGTGCCTTTTGACCTAGCAATTCCACTTCTGGGATTATACCCTAAGAATCCTGAGACACCAATTCAAAAGAACCTATGCACCCCAATATTCATAGCAGCACAATTTTCAATAGCCAAGTGCTGGAAGCAACCTAAGTGCCCATCAGTAAATGAGTGGATCAAAAAACTGTGGGACATTTACACAATGGAATACTACACAGCAGAAAGAAAGAAGGAGCTCCTACCCTTCGCAACAGCATGGATGGAACTGGAGAGTATTATGCAGAGTGAAATAAGCCAGGTAGTGAAAGACAAATACCATGTGATCTCACTTATAAGTAGAACCTAATCAACAAAACAAATAAGCAAGCAAAATATAACCAGAGACGATGAAATAAGGAACAAACTGATAGTAACAAGAGGAAAGGGCACAGGAAGGTAATGGAGGAAAGAAGGGGAAGAATCATCAAAGAATATGCATAAAGGACCCACGGACAAAGCCAAAGGGCCCCTATCACAAAGGGGGAGTAGGATTGAAAGTGGGAGGTAGGCGTGTGTGGGGCAGAGATAAATGGTTGGGGGCAAAATGGAGAAAACTGTATTTGAACAACAATAAAAAAGAAAAAGGAAAAATATAAAAAAATAAAAATAAAAAACACCGAATTTTCAAGAAGTTTGAATAATTAAGACAAATATCACTTACAGTCTATATTTCCAAAGATTGTTCAGAATTGTTCAGAGATCATTTAGAAGCAGTACTTTATTTATGGAAACCAATGCCACAGATAGTATAGTATATATATTGAATAGTGAACCTAAACATTAATAATTGCTTTGTCTATATAAAAAAAAGATAAAATTAAATTCCACTTCACATCATCAACAAAAAATCAATTCCAGATAGGTAAGGAAATTATTTTTTAAAGTTATTTTATTAATTAATTAACTTATTTATTTCTCTGGGACTTTTTTATTTTAAGCGTATTTTATTGATTATGCTATCACAGTTGTCCCATTTTTTTCTCTTTTTTATCCCTCTTCAGCCTGCACCCACTCCCTCCATTATCCAACCCCTTAGCTTATGTCCATGGGTTATACATATAAGTTCTTTGGCCTCTCTATTTCCTATACTATTCTTAACCTCTCCCTGTCTATTTTGTACCTACCATTTATGCTTCATATTCCCTGTACCTTTTCCCCCCATTCTTGCCCTCTCCCTCCATGCTGATAACCCTCCGTGTGATCTCCATTTCCGTGATTCTGTTCCTGTTCTAGCTGTTTGCTTAGTTCATTTTTGGTTTTGTTTTTTAGGTTCGGTTGTTGATAGTTGTGAGTTTGTTGCCATTGTACTGTTCATAGTCGTGCTCTTCTTTTTATTCTATAAGTTCTTTTAACATTTCACATAATAATGTCTCGGTGATGATGAACTCCTTTATCTTATCTGGGAAACGTTTTATCTGCCCTTCCATTCTAAATGATAGCTTTTCTGGATAGAATAATCTTGGATGTAGTTCCTTGCCTTTCATGACCTTGAATACTTCTTTCCAGCCCCTTCTTGCCTGTAAGGTTTGTTTTGAAAAATCAGCTGATAGTTTTATGGGAACCCCTCTGTAAGTAACTGTCTCCTTTTCTCTTGCTGCTTATAAGATTATCCCCTTATCTTTTATCTTGGGTAATTTAATTATGATGTGTCTTGGTGTGTTTCTTCTTGGAGCCAACTTCTTTGGGCTCTTTGAACTTCCTGGACTTGATGAACTCATTAGTCATTATGGAAATGCAAATTAAAAATGCAGTGATGTGCCATTAGGGCTAATCAAGTTTTTGGGTGTTTTTAAAAGATATTTACTATTTTTAGAGAGAGAGAAAAGGAGAGAGAAAGAGAGGAAGAGAAATATCAATGTATGGTTGTCTCTCACATGCCCCCCACTGGGGACCTGGCCTGTAACCCAGGCAAGTACCCTGACTGGGAATTGAACTGGTGAAAATGGTTCGCAGGTTGGTGCTCAATCCACTGAGCCACACCAGCCAGGGCTAAATCAAGTTTTATCACATAGATGGAACAGTGGAAATTCTCACACATTATGGATAAGAGAAACTGATATATTCATTTTGGAAAATAATTTCAATATTATCCAGGAAAACTGAATATATGCATTATCTAATAGCCAGTGATTTCACTTTCAAATATATACCATAGGGAAATTCTTGCCTATATGTTCCAGGAAGATAAGACAAAAAAGTAGCATTGTTTGAATAATAAGTCTATAATGAACCACAGATGGGAGAATGGATATATTATTCTATATCTGAACAATAAATTATTAAAAAGCAGTGAAAGTGCATAAGTAGGGATTAGAATGTGTTTTGTTTTGTTTTGTTTTTTTCCCCACACCACCAAGCCAGTCTCTGACGTCAGATCCTGCAGTTCCACTCCATTCTGACACTATGTGCCTGGAGATAGCACCAGGTCCCACAAGACTGCTCCCACTTCAGAGGCCAACCCTAGGTTGTTATATGTGCTGTGCTGCTGACAAACTGGCTATAAATTGAAGGTTCCCACAATCCTCTGCTAGGGTTCAATTTGCTGATGTAGTTTACAGCCCTCAGAAGACCAGGTTACTTACTAGATGACTAATTTATCACAAAGAACATTAAAGAATATGAATGGCCAGCCAGGTGAAGAAATACACAGGAGGAGGTACTAAGTGCAGGTACTTGACAATGAGGAGTTTGGAGCTGGCATGCTGGTGTGCTCTGGTTCACCACCCTGGAAGCTCTCTCTGCCCCTTCCTTTGTTTTTTTATGGAGGCTTTATTAAAGAGGCATGAGTGAGTAAATGATTGGTCGTTGGTGAGTGATTCGACCTCCACCCTTTTTCCTTCCCAGAGGTTGGGAGGTAGGGATTGAAAGATTCAATCCTCTAATCATGGTTGATTCTCCTGACAACCTGCCCTCCATCATTAGGTAAGGTGCAAAAGTCACCTCACAAACATAACAAAAGACACATTTATTCCTCAAAACTAAGGAAATTCTAAGGGTTCTAGGAGGTCTGTGCCAGAAACCAGGAACAAGACCAAAAGTATATGTCTTATTATAAATCACCATATTGCATATATCCATAAGCGTAATGAGTCCCACCAATAAAATATTGACAGGAGAAGGAGTCTTAGAGATATTAATATAATATGACTCAATTTATATGAAATTAAATT
Source organism: Micronycteris hirsuta (assembly GCA_004026765.1). Classification (NCBI taxonomy): domain Eukaryota; kingdom Metazoa; phylum Chordata; class Mammalia; order Chiroptera; family Phyllostomidae; genus Micronycteris; species Micronycteris hirsuta. Next base: position 21,277 of record PVJI01022866.1, read on the forward strand.
GTCTGTCATTGAGCCTTATGTCTTTGGGTTATACTTACATATATGATAAAACTGTAAATTAAAAAAATAAACAATGATTAACTCTAATTCCAGAATTGTGACTACGTACGGGGGCAGTTAGGGTTTGGGATGGATTCAGAAGGTTCTTCAAAGATACTAGTAATATTCTATTTCTTAAGTGCGGGGTTTAGTGCATAGATCTTATTTTTGTTGTACTTCTAAACTTTCTGTATTATATATATATACATGTAACTATTATATAAAACATGTTTATAGAACATACACATACGTAAGTATGCATATATACATACACATGTATATACATATATAAGAGATATTATATTTTTAAAACTTTAAGGACTATTAAGCCAAAATATCATGTTTCCATTTAATCCGGGATTGACTGTGACTAATGTTAATCTCAGAGGGATTTTGGTAAATGGAAATACAAATTTTTCACCTTTTAAAATCAGTGAAGTGGCCAAAATGCTACATCTTCCTTGGATATCACCATTTCCATTTCCGAGGAAGTATGTGCAAAGAAGAATATGGATACGCAGGTAAAGCAGAGACGAGGGAGGACTTGTCTTTCATGCAGAGACAGTGTGCTGTGTTAGAGGCAGCACGGGCTTAAAATCAAACTGACCTGGATTTCCAGCCTGGCTCACACCCTTGAACACATCACTTAATCTCTCAGGGTAGTTCTTCACCTTTAAAAGAGGTGTAATGAAACACAGTATCATGGAGTTATTGTGAGGATTAACTGTAATGACTACCAGCATGCTTTTTACAAGGCAATGTCTCAAAGAATATTATTCCTATCTCCTTCCTCCATAATCTGTGACAACAACAATAATAATAAGCAAAGCAAAGAGTGAGATTTCCACTTCAATATGGAAGTACATCTCATGAGAAAAGACTCAGAGATTTTCAGAAATGTTCTGTAATAAGATGTTCTTGAGACCAATGATAGTTTAGAGAGATAGCAAAGATTACTTATTTTTCAAAGATTTGAAAATAAATTTTCTATTTGTATCATTTCCCTTCTAAGGTTCTGGACTGTTTTGAATACTTTGCCAATAAGAAGTTCAATTTTGTGTGAGTAAATAGCCAAGCTCAGCATGTCTCTACATAATAATGCAAGAAAGTATTTTGAGGGGAAAAAATCCTTTATTCTTCCTGACATCATGTCTCAGAGTAAACCTTCTCAAAAGTATATTTCTGAAAACAGACTAAATTAGTCTGAATTTGACAGTATCAGATGTCCAAAGACATGCAAATAGCCCCTAAGTGACTAACCAGCTAAGTCTTTGTGAGCCCAAGTGCTATCTTCTGAAATAAATTTGCTTTGCAAAACTTGAGATTGAAGCCCGGTTTAGTTTTCTGAACAGGATAACACAAAGAAACCAAAGGGATATGCAAACAGTCTGAGACTGTCAACTTGGGAAACACAGGAAGTCCAGCCTCGTGTGCAAAATGTGGCAGACCTCAGACTTGAACCAGCAAAATGAAATTTCTCCCAAGAATTCTAAGTATCTAAAAAGCCTTTCCTGCCAGCAATGGGCTTGCCTCTGTGCTTTCCAATAGGCAATATGGCTAGTGAGCGCAAATGTCGTTTGCCCTTAACTTGAACTTAGTAACCTGTTGTAGAAGCAGAAGACCTCACCTAGAAGTAAGATGCCACTTGTTCATTCCTATTATTTTCATGGTCAATTATTTGGAGGTTGTTTTTCTTTTAAGAATCTCTGTCTTAAAGTTCTCTGGAAGTTGCGCCCATTTAATTTTCAACTCTTACTCCACTTCCAGTTTTGTTTGAGCGTCAGTCCGGATAACGTTGGATACCTTAAGAGAATAAGATTAAAAAATCACTCTTTGACTGAATTTTTTGACATAGCCTAAAATGGAGTGTTCCCAATAGCCCTTGAACAGACAATCAGATAACATTGTTATAATGAGGAAACGAGCATGATTAGAAACAATGCCAAACGTTAAAAATGTAGGGGGATGGGACTTTAAAAATTAGCAATATTCATGAGAGGAAACTGGAGTTCCCAGAAATGCTCACTTTTTCTTCTCTTGAATTTTTTTAATTTACCAATAGGTAAATAATAAAATATCAGGTTTTTTTGTTTTGTTTTGTTTTATTTAGAAGAAAAATTGAGGAAAAAAATGGTAAAAAGAGAAAATGTGATAAATTTCAGCTTGCAATCTCAAAAGCCCTGTATCAGGAACTGCTGGCGACTTGGAAATCTGAGGCAGTTTTGTTAAAAGACCAACCTTTCTCCAGTTAAAAAAGCCAGGGTACAAACATGGGGTTGTGGGAATTGAAAAACAAAACCTCTAGGACCCTTCATCATTTGGCTCTTAGTGTCAGCCATGGGAGGGAGAATATGCCCCATCTGTACCCAAGCTAAATGGGTTTCTGAGTGAACAAGGATGAATGTGAAATTTCATAGTCTTCCAGACAGTTCTAGACCATTACAAAGGAACTGAAAATATCTCAGAATCATCTCCTGCATTACAAAGATACACTGCAGCCTCCAGCAAAAGACTATTTCAGCTGTTTTGAGTATAAATAGATAGTAGATAACAAACAAGAACAAATAGAAAATTCATTAACTTTACTGATCCTGAATAATACAGGGTGACTCAAAATACATTTGAAATAAGTATAAAACGGAGCTATTGTTTTTTATCTCCTTTATTTTTCAGTACCTTCTTTTTATGATCTATGCAAGAGTGAAAGTTAATAAAATTTGATTGATATGTACTTTGGCTTCCTATGAGGATTCTTGATTATGACATTTTATGAATATCATTATATATAATGAATTGTTACTTATATATAAAAGAACACTTGCAGGCAGGATAATGGCCTCCAAAGATATCTACGTCCTAATTGTTGGAACTTGTAAGTAAGTTACCTTAGGTAGCAAAGGGGAATTATGTTTGCAGATACAATTAATTTGATCATCAGATGACCTCAAAATAGGGAGATTATCTTGGATTACGCAAATGGACCCAATGCAATCCAAGGATTCTTTTTTTTTTTTTTTAAGATTTTATTTATTTTTATTTTTAGAGAGAGGAGAAGGGAGGGAGACAGAGAGGGAGAGAAACAGCAATGTATGGTTGCCTCTCACATGGCCCTCACAGGGGACCTGGCCCGCAACCCAGGCATGTGCCCTGACCGGGAATCGAACCGGGACCGTCTGGTTCCCAGCCCGCGCTCAATCCACTGAGCTACACCAGCCA
>PVJI01022867.1:0-24539 GCA_004026765.1 Micronycteris hirsuta
TGTCATCCGTTAGTTGTAATTTGTTCTGATCTTTCATTTTGGCCATTTTCATTCTTTTTATCTCGGTGCACTTTTCAGCTGGCAGGTGCCTGCAACCTGGGTCGCTTTTTGGATGGCGTTGCCTCTGGGGGCGGGGCCTGGGAGGAAGCAATGGCGGCCTCCGATCACCGCGGGCTTCCGTCATTCCTCCACTCCCCAGTTCCCCACCGCCTTTTCTGCCAGACTCGGTTCTGCTGGCTCAGCCCTGGCCTCTCTCCGGCAGCGTGGCCGGCTTGCGGGATTCACCCGTTGTTCGGGGCCACGCCCTGTTCAGGTGCTGGAAGCATGAGTCCCTCCGTGAAAGCTGCCTCTCACTCACTCCGTTCTTCCGCCCGGTTCTGCCCCGCTTACCGGCCTGGATGTTCGTCTTCTCCTACCTCCTGGGTGTCGGACTTCCCTTTGGTTCGATTCTGTCCGTTCTGGTTGTTTAATTTTTCACTACTGCGTTCATTGTTTAGACACTCTGGATGTGCGGGCTGCGAGTGCGACCACCTACGCTGCCATCTTGGCAGAAGTCCTGCTCTTCCCACACGGCTGGCTTCAGTACCCTCTAGCTAACAGGGAAGGCAGACTGACGTCTGGAAACAGTCTTCTGACTGAACCCACAGACGGCGAGTGCCATCTCAAGGCATGCCTCTCTGCCATGAACCTCTTGGTGTTCAGCTGGGCCACTAACTAGCCTGTTTATAGTTTTTTATCTTCTTCTTTTTCTCAGATAAGTCCCTTTAACATTTCATATAGTAAGGACGTGGTGATAATGAACTCCTTTAACTTGACCTTATCTGGGAAGTGCTTTATCTGCCCTTCTATTCTAAACGATAGCTTTACTGGATAGAGTAACCTCGGTTATAGGTCCTTGTCTCTCGTGACTTTGAATACTTCTTTCCAGCCCTTTCTTGCCTATAAGGTTTCTTTTGAAAAATCATCTGAGAGTCTTATGGGAACTCCTTTGTAGGTAATTGTCTCCTTTTCTCTTGCCGCTTTTAAGGTTTTCTTCTTATCTTTAATCTTGGGTAAGTTAATGATGATATGCCTTGGTGTGTTTCTCCTTGGGTCCAATTTCTTTGAAACTCTCTGTGCTTTCTGGACTTCCTGGAAGTCTATTTCCTTTGCCAGATTGGGGAAGTTCTCCTTCATTATTTGTTCAAATAAGTTTTCAGCTTCTTGTTCTTCCTCTTCTCCTTCTGGCACCCCCGTGAGTTGGATATTGAAGTGCTTAAAGTTTTCCTGGAGAGTCTGAAGTCTCTCCTCATTTTTTTGAATTATTGTTTCTTCATTCTCTTCTAGTTGGATGCTTATTTCTTCCTTTTGTTCCTATTTGGAGGAAATAAACAGTGAGAAGCTAGGAAAATCCTCTGGTTTCCTAATCAGTGATTTGAGTCCAGGTTTCCTTCCCTTGACTATTGGTTACCTGTATTTTTGCTTATTTCACTTTGTGTAGCCTTCATTTTGCAAACAAACTCAGTCATTTCTGTGAGTATCCTGATTACCAGTGTTTTGAACTCTGCATCAGATAGGTTGGCTATCTCCTTTTCACTTAGCTCTTTTTCCGGAGTTTTGATATGTTATTTCATTTGGGTTGTATTTCTTGGTCTCAGCACACCTGTTACCTGGTATATTTGCCAGGGTGGGGCAACCTTCTCTGCTGTGTCATGGCCCTGTCTGTGGGGTAGGGGTCAGAGAGAGAACAATTCCACTCACTTGCTCCACTGTAGCCCCACTGTCCAATGAACTCTTGTGTGAGACTGGGAGTTTCTCCCACTGTGGCAACTCCTGTAGTAGTTTACAGATATCTTTGAGTGTTTAGTTTTCTGTTCACCAACCTGCCTCACCTGTGTGGTCCACCACCATGCTTTGTGTCCTCTCCACTCAGCTGCTTGTCTCCTGTCTCCACCCCCTTACCAGACTGGGTGAATGTTTCTTTAACTCCTTGGTTGTCCAAGTTCCACGCAGTTTGATTTTCTGGCACTGCTGATTGTTAATTGTTTTTAGATTGTTATCCTTGTTAATTGGTTGTTATCCTTCTTTTGGTTGTGTGAGGAAGCAAAGGATTTCTCTGTATGCCTCCATGTTGGCTGGAATGAGGGATTGACTCTTTATGGGCATTTTATTCAGATAGCCAACGATCTGAGAAGACGGTGGGTGCATACCATAACAGACCATCTTACATTTTCTTTCAAGCCAGCCTTTTTATAACAGAACAAGGTGTGATGAGGGGTTTTGAAATTCAGGGAAAATTAGATTTTAAAAAAACCTGTATCATTCTCTCCCTGGACCGTTGGTTGTCCCCGGGCTGTCGAATAGGCATCTGTCTCTCTTTAGAACAAAAGGCTCAGATGTCTCCAGCTGTGCCCCAGGCAGTGGTCTTTAGCTGTGCCCCAGGAGGTCAGCTGTCTCTCCCAGGAGTGGTGGGCCATACCTGCAGTTTCTGAAACAATAGCTTTAACATATACATTACCTACTAGGTTTATTAACTATTTACCTTAAACTAAAATTTTCCAACTCTTGAGTCCCCTATCAGTTTTTTTTTCTTTTATATTTGTTTTTGAAGAAATTGGATGATTTCGAGACAGTCTAGTGAAAGCTAGGAAAATCCTTTGGCAAGTAGAATAGGGAAACTGAGACATATAGCTGAACACAATGGTGGAGCAATTTACAGCTGGGTGCAGATGGTCACCAGGGCAGAAGGCCTTGCAGGGGCAAAACTAGGAAAACAAGGACCTCACCCGCAGGGTAACCTCTTCTCCCCCAGCTTTTTCTCTGATAACATCTTGGCCTCAGTTGTATTTCAGCTCCAGGTCTAGAAAGCAGCAAAAAACTGTTGGGGGATGCCAGAACCAACTGCAATGACTAAAGACCCCCTGCCCTAATGACCAATTAGAGGAGACCATGACCCTGAAAGGGCACACCTGGAGAACTGAAATCCTACCCAGAGACCCAGAGACCTCCCCTAAGATTCCTGCCTGCAAGAAAGAGATAAAGGCCTCAAGACAAAGGACCCAGTGCAAGTGTGCTCTCCCTCTGGGGAACAGGCCGCAACATTACATTTTCCTTCTCCCCACTCCCCATAGGTATGCATTTCCTAAACTCTAAGACAATGGACAGCTGGTCCCAGGATAATCCCATGAACCTGTCCCCAAGGCCCCCTTTTCTCTGACTCCCCAGTGAGCTAAGGCAGTCCAGCCTAGGCTCTCCTGTTGCCTATTCTATGATAAACCCTTCTTTGTTTCACTGTCTCCAGCTTTAATAAATGTATCCTCATAGCCACCTGGATTCGTGTTGTGAAATCCTTCCTGCATGAAGTAAAGAATGCACACACTATAGCTGGCCCTAGGCAAATCAACTCAGGGCCAGGCCCCTTGTAATAGGGTTCAGAACTTGGGGTGTTATGGGGAATTGAAGCGACCAAACTCCTGAGAGGTATGAGTCACAGACCCTTTATTACATGCATGGACCCTCGGGAGTAAACTCCAAATCGAGAGCCCAGAACAAAGGAAGGGACTGGCTTTTATGCATTCAGGCAGTGACGAGAAACTATGTGGCAGAAGATTATAGGAGCCGGGAGTGGAAGTCAGGTCTAGCTTCCTTATTTGGGAGACAAAGAAAAGGCACATGAGCTTGGGATGAAGGTCACAGAGTACAAACACAGAGGTTGCACATCATTTGCCCCCCTCCCCTTCTGCAGGTGGGAGGTGCCTCTGCAGTTCAGTAGCAGGGAGGTTGCCTGTTACATTCCACCCTTTGATGCTAAACAGCACTGGTGTCTGTTCTAGCATCACTGTCATAGTCCGCATATTCAACCTCCAACTGAGTTGGCTGCAATCTCTGGTAGTGGTGTCTCTGGGGAAAAAGGATCTTGGCAGTAACCCTTCGGGTCACTGTGGCTTCTATTTGTTGCACTACCATGCACAGCAAGCAGGGTCCAGTAGAGAGTGTCATTGCACCGAAAGAAAGTTCCCAGTGAACTGGTGATAATCCGGAGGATGGCAGCGTCTGATTGGAGGAACCAGGTGGTCCGCAGCACTTCCACGTTCCGGTGGACGGGTCCTGGAACAAGGGAACACCTTGGAGAGAAAAAGGGTGCCAGGATCTGGGTCCGGGAAACAGCGAAAGGTTGCCGAAGTGGAACTGCAGTCAGTGGTGGCATAAGACTGCTTTAAGGCTGTCCTCATGGCAATCTACAGGCATAGCAGTATTCATTTTGAGATGCTACTTTGCGACCTTGTAAGTGTCCTGTCTTCCAGTCGTTGGGCTGGATTGTTGATTGGTCATAGCCCTCCTTTTAGTTCCTAATGTCCTGTCCCTTGCTTATTTGGAAACCCAGATACTGAACTTCCTTTTTGAACACCCAGTAGCTTCTGGATGCCAGGAGCTGGAGCAGGGTCCGCATCCCTTCCTGGCACTAATGGTTCCCTGGCACTGCCAACAGCAAATCGTCCACAACTGGAGTAAAACAAGGCCAGGATGCTGCTCTGAGAATGGTTTCAGGTCCTGGGCTAATGCTTCACTGAATATAGTGGGGGAGTTCTCAAACCCAGTCAATTGGGTCTTGGTGCCAGTGTGTGTCGGGGGGGTTCTCTATTCAAGTGCAAATATTGGCTGACTTACAGGGTCCAGAGGTATACAAAAGAAAGCATCCTTTAAGCCCAGACAGGTAAAATGCAAGGCAGTCTGGGGGAGTTGGCTTAGTAGCATGTAGGGGTTCTTTTCCCTAAGGACAATAATAATAACCTAAACAGAACAATAATTAAAATATACATCCTGACTATAAGTAAGCAAAACTGAAACTATCTTATATAAAACAAATGATACTTATAAAAGTAGCAACAATTCCTAGGTAGGCTAAGAACAGGAGCAGTCTTTTACAGAGGGTCTAATCCTCAGGGGCAGCGGCGACCAGTCCCAGTCTAAATATCCCGGCAAACAGGCTGGTGATGACCAAGAACTCAGCTGGGCACTTGTCTATCCAGGAGGAAAGGCTGGTCTTTGTCGGGTCTGCTGTGGACAAACTCAAATGACAGTTAGCTTTTGGGCTTATTTCCCAAGTCCCTGTCTTCTCTCTCTCCTTGGCTGCTGGTTTCCATTGCAGGCGCAGTGCTGGAACTCGCGGGGCTTGATCCTGTGTTGTGTCTGGTTCGGCAGCCGCCTTTACCCAAGGGGGATGGGTCTAAGGAGCAATGCCTGCGATTGAAGCAGGGCTACTGGCAGCAGGTCCGTCCAGGGCAGTCCCGTCTTTTGACAGAGCCTTTCTAGAGTCTTTTTCAAAGTCCTATTTATTTTTTCTATTTTTCCCGAAGTCTGGGGCCGGTATGCAGTATGCAGTTTTACTTTATGTTTGGTAGTCTTGCTAAACTCTGTACCACCTGAGAAACAAAAGCTGGCCTATTGTTACTTTTATTCTCCTGGCTTAAAGCATGGCTACAGCTATTTTTCATAGATATGTCAAATGACTATGCTAGAGGTTAGCTGCAGAGCTGCTGCTGCTATATAAAAGAGCTCTGAATGGCCTTGCCCTATGTCCTATTTCCCCCTTAGTTTAGGCTTGTGGGGGTGAGGACACTCTATGTATATATTTCTAATATTTTCTGGATATCTTGAGTTCTGGACCCTATTGCAAATCTTTGTTCAGGCTTCCCCCCTTGGCTGCACCCTGTTACAATTTTTCCTTTTAGATTAAACCCCTTTATGATCTTATAAAGGACAATGGATGAAGGTCTCATCTTCTTGTAACTACTTCCGGCTGGACATGGATGTTGTCCTACCTACCTAAGGGTCAGGGGTGCCCTGAAAGGCGAGTACAGCACGAGGGGAGTCCTTCCTAAAGGGAAAGGACCTTACAGAATCCAGGTCAGTTGGCTGTCACCACGAAGTCTCAAGTTCGGTGTCCAAAGGCTGGCATTTCTGAACAGTTGGCATCCTTGCCGTATTCTGGAGATGACAGATTTGGCAAGAGAGTTGAAAGCATAATTAAATTATAACTACTATATGTCAGAGACAGGGGCTTTCCTGTTTAAGCTATTAGGACAGAAGAGGGAAAATCAGCTCTAAAGTGACATCTTCAGATAGTCCGAACTCTTTGTTACTTAGTTTAGTCAAACCAGGTGGTCTCCTTAATGAGCCCAATGTTGTACCTACTTACTCAGGTAATGAGGTCATAGGCATATGCCCTATGAAAACAGAAGAACACACAGGTTAATTCACATAACAATTCCTAAACCAGTCTCTGTGCCTGTGAGACTGTCTTTTGGGAAGATATTCAGTTGCAAGGTTCTCACCACAATGACATTTAACAGCGGTATTTTGACAGGTCTTTTGTGCCTGTAAATTGAACATCTCTGGTGTTATTATAAACCTAGTTTCAACTTTTAAATGAAAAACAAATTTTTCAAGACAGTTAGCTGCGCCATCCCAATGTCCACTACTGAGCATTGTGATTTTCCTTGAAACACAATTCTCTTTCTCCCTAAGATTACTCTCATTGTCCTTAAAGGGACTACTCTGAGTCTAGTTTTTAATTTTTGACTGTTTATTTGCATAAACACACCAAGAGCAGCCTGGATCTTCTATGGCCATTAAGTCTGCTGGAACTCACACAGGGAACCTTTAGATTGACTTCTTAGTCTGCCCCTTGGGGCCACAGAAGCTGAGCCACACACCTGTACTGGCTGCTTCACTTAAATCCTTGAGGCTTCCATTGTGCATACAAGTTTCTTTTCAGCCATCTTTCAGGAAAGCAACCTTCGTTCCTTCCCTGGAAAGACTACCAGGAATTGCACAATAAAGTACCAGGCTTTTTCTCGTGGGCTCTTGCTAGCTTCGCAAGTCAATCCCAGTTCCTCAGGGGTTTCTGGTAACGACCAGAACCCAAACATGCCTCCTTCAGGCGTGACATTCCAGTCAAAGTCTTGGTTAATAATATCATTATTGATGACTGGTCTTAATGGTGTTATGCAAAGAAAACTTATGTCCTTACTCACTCCTTCAGAATGCCAAATTCTGGAGAGATCAGATAGGGAGAAAAATACTAAGTGCAAAGGAAAATCCTTTTCCTTCTGATATCTACCAAGATTGCATTTTCCATGCCATATTCCTTCTATTATTAAAACTACATAATTTCTTTCCAAAATTTTCACCTTTCTATTTAACTTTACAGCTTCTTACAGAACTTCTGCAACATTCACAAATCTTCTATTTCCTTTTATATACCTTTTTTTCATTTATATATCTGACACTTTCTCTTGTTTACTTTCAACCTTTTCTGGAATCCTCAATTTTCTCTCAGAGCAGATATAGAGCAAAATCCAAAACACAGACAGATTTCTATAAGAACAGTACACCGGTAGAGACATTCTCTTGCACCAGTGCATTCACTGGTCCTCCGCAGAGACATGCCCCTTTGCCTTAGGCTGAAACACTCATCAGCCCCAAATGACCCTTCCTGGGTCCCGAGTGGCAGAGGCATTCTCCCCAACCGGTTACAGGTTATATTAACAGGTCTTCAGATGTATTTACTAAATCTGCAGGTGCAGAGGATTTCTCCTATCAAAGTACTAACTAGGCCCGACCCTGCTTAGCTCAGGTACAGAGGATTTCTGATCATAAACCAAAGCAGATTGAAATCACATTCCTATAAAACCAGAAAACAAGTGATTGAGGTTCCTTTTCTCCTGCAAGACAAAAGTCAGAAATATCCATAACATGTTTTGCAAAATATACCCAAATATTTCCATCTTATTTGAAGGGAATAAGCTGTCCATGACAAGGGATTAAACAAGAGGTACAGAACAGAAAATAAGTCTAAGTCATTGTTTTATAAAGATGACTTTTAGATCTTCCTCTGGTGCTTTCTCTACTCTGGTGTGATGAGTCCAAGGTGGCATCTTCACCAGCTTCACCACGGTGGGGTAAGGAGCAGTATATCCCAAAGTCCAGTCCGCTTTCCTCCAGGTTTTACCTATCCAGATTTAACTATAATTTGCTTTTAATTTCTATTTCTTTTCTATACTGGGAAGGACCACACTTAAACTCAGTACTTAAACTCAGTATCTGGCAGCTAAAAGTTCCTAGCTTTAAAACAAACCTTCTACTAAAAGTCCCTAGATTCACAGGGACATCCTGCAGTTTTCTGAAGCTTAGACCTTGCAAACCCTCTAGTGCTTTCTGGAAATGTTGTCACCTTAACTTGAGTAGCATCTAGTTTGTAGGCCTAAAGAAATGCAGAAAACCTGTGGGAAAGAAGTCTTTAATACAAGCAATACTATTTGTTACAGCTAAAGTCTGACTTAAATGTTGTGCATTCTCTTTTGCGGAACTCTCACGTGGTCCCTTATCTAAGATGGCGGCACCCACGCATGCTGGGCCGTCCAAGATGGCGGCACCCACGTGTGCCTTCTGTTGTTTTTTTCCTAAGGCGCGCAGCGCAAACTCCCGAGAGAGCCAAAACTGTTATAGACAGTCTAATGATACCCCGCACTGCATTTGTTCTAAGCTGGCTGCTAGGTGCCGGCCGAGGCGAGTCGCCGCTCGGAATCGCGGCTGGGGGAGGGGGGCAGAGCCGGCAGGTTGGAGCCCCCCCCCCCCTTTCAGAGAGGCTTGGCATTGGGTCCCTCTGGCAGGCTTTGTCTCCTGTGAAGCCACCTCTGCTGGCGCCTGGAATCCTCCTTTGGCTCTGGCTTGCTCTGTGGGGCCGCGTCCCTGAGCTCTGGTAGCTTCCCTGGTTCCCCCCGCCAGCGCTGTGGTTCTCCGGCGCTCGCCTCTGCCCTGGGCCGTGCAGCGGGGTCACCCCCGGGGTGTGCCTCAGGCGGGGCGCCCTCCGTACCCCTCCTCCTCTCTACTGTCTGAAGCCTTATCACTTCAGGCGGCTAGGAAACTGGCCGGTGGTGGTCTCCACCCACGCCAGACCACGCCTTGGCGTGCCCCAGCTTACTAGCCTGTCCTGGAGGCCGGCGGGGGAGCTGCGTTCCCTGCTGGGGCTGAGCTCAGAGGGGTGCACAAAGGTCCCGCTGGGTGTGCAGGGGACAGGGGCTGTCCTGCTGAAAGGACGGCCCTGCGCTCCGCACTCTGTGCCCTACGACCTGCCCCTAGGTCGAGTCGCAATTGGCGACAGTGCAGTCTCCGGGAGCCTCTCATGCTCCCTCCCTTCCTTACAGCAGACAAACAAGGGAAAGGGGATCCTTCGCATGCTCAATCAAATTCCGTGAGCCAGCCCGTGGAGTCACAGATACATTCATACTCCTTGCACTCTCTTCCACACAGAAGATATTGCACTCCCCTCCCTCCGGTAACTCTGGCTGCCAAATGGTGCTTCTGGCTGGGAGGTTCAGGTCCCCGGGGCGCTTACCGATCCGATGGAGCCTCCTGATAGGCGTATGGCTCTTACCTCTCTGTCCTAGTCGGAACTGCCCGTGGTCTCAGTGGTCATCACCCTGGCTGGCGGGGCCTAAGAAATCTCAGGGCACGTGCTCCCCCTCCTCAACCGGGGTAGCGTCCGCCGCAAGCGCCAGTCCCCGGCTCAGAGGCAATCAGCCCGTTTTAGGTGAAGTCGCTTCCTGGTCAGGGAACCAAATGTTACAGGGAATTGAAGCGACCAAACTCCTGAGAGGTATGAGTCACAGACCCTTTATTACATGTGTGGATCCTCGGGAGTAAACTCCAAATTGAGAGCCCTGAACAAAGGAAGGGACTGTCTTTTATGCGTTCAGGCAGTGACGAGAAACTATGTGGCAGAAGATTATAGGAGCCGGGAGCGGAAGTCAGGTCTAGCTTCCTTATTTGGGAGACAAAGAAAAGGCACATGAGCTTGGGATGAAGGTCACAGAGTACAAACACAGAGGTTGCATGTCATTTGCCCCCCGCCCCGTCTGCAGGTGGGAGGTGCCTCTGCAGTTCAGTAGCAGGGAGGTTGCCTGTTACAGGGGTGCCTGAGGATCTAGGAAAAACCCCACTAACCTGGCTTGGGGGATGGAGAAGTGGAGGATAGCCATTGAGAGTTACTCTGTATTACTATGGCAGCTTGGCTAGATTAATAGTTACATTAAAAACCTGCTGCAGATTGATGCGGATCCTGGCCTGCAGGATCCGAGTGTTGAGGCTGCGAGACAAACAAATGCACACAGACTACAGAAATCCTGTGGAGAAAAAGGGGCAGCATGGCTGCTCTCTAAGTTAGAGAGAGGGCCAGAAAGGGGCCAGAGAGCCAGATTCCTGCCTGGACAGGCTTTTATTGCTTTTCTGGGCACATTACATTGAGGGTGGTTTTCATTTACTATGCACAGGTCCTCATTTACTATGCACAGGGTCACTGTAGGTGATTACCTTTTACAGATAACAAAGGAAAAAATGTTGCTAATTACTTCAAAGAGAAGGGTGTTACAGATCCAGGGGAAAAGTGGTTGAAGTGGTTACACTCCATACTTGGGAGGTTTAGCACACACTTTAGGAAGTTACTTTAGATATACGCAGTAAACATTTGCTGCCTCAATCCAGGGTGAGGAAGTTTTAGCAAAGCAAGTCTCATAGGAGTCTAGGTACAGTGTAGGTCTGATTTCCCTACGGGAAAACCTGTCTGCGGACGTGGGGCCTGCTTGCCGAACCTCGTGTCCCACTGAGTATTTCAAGTGAGAGCTGGGCTACAATTCCCACAAAATGCCAAACGGTTCCCTATAGCAGATCCCTGATTGGTGGCTCAGTGGATTGAGTGCCAGCCTGCAAACCAAAAGGTCACCAGTTTGATTCCAAGTCAGGGCACATGTCTGGGTTGCAGGCCAGGTCCCCAGTTGTGGGCATGCAAGAGGCAACCACACAATGATGTTTCTTTCCCTCTCTTTCTCCCTCCCTTCCCCTCGGTCTAAAAATAAAATAAATAAAATCTTTTTTAAAAAGCTGTAGCAGCTACTGGAGGCAAGGGAGATGGGTGTGACTTTCTGAATGTATCCTGACTTGTGACTTAGCCTGGGAGCGTACAGCGTATGTATTAATCCTGGAGATGGTTCTCCATTATAGCGCTGGTGAGAAGCAGTGGGTGGTTCCCCTGCATCATGGGGAGACAACTGCATGGCCTGGGAATATCAGCTTAATGAATGTAAGATTCTGAAGGACTGGAAAGGCTTCTCTTCATTGTGGGAGAAGTCAGAAATAGGATTGTGCCAGAAGCTCTGGGCCAGGATTTAAATTAGGTGGGGCAAACATTCTCTCTCTTGGCCATGCAGGTTGAAAGGGTACAGAAGGACCCCCACTGGCTCACCATGAGGAGGTGCCACACTGTTTTGAATTAAGAGCTGGAGAACATGGCATCATGGCTGATGGTGCTGGGAATTGCAGGACCTACCCAGCCAAGCATGGTTTAATGGGAGATGCCTGAGATGCTGAGCTTTGACCAGGAATGCTGAGCTGCGAACTTCTGTTTTTTTTGTTTTCCTGAAAGATGGTACCTCTGACCAGCATATTCTGAAAACTGGCCTGATTTGACAAGAGGGAGGCAGGGTGTGTGTGTGTGTGTGTGTGTGTGTGTGTGTGTGTGTGTGTGTGTGTGTGTGTATTTTAAATATAGTAGGACTTAATGGCAGAATTCTGCCATTACTCTAAATCTGTATAACTCTTAAATAAACAATCCCTTCCCTTTTTACCAAACTCTGCTATTCGGAGTCTTGGCTGTGGCCAATTGGTCACACACATCTATTTCATAATTGCATAGGCTGGAGTGCTGTAACACCATATCCTGTAACAATTTGTCCTGTATAATTTTCCATATTCTGTATTTGGCTGATTATATTGGCTAATGACAATTTAGCATATTCCTCTGTCCCCTGTTGTGGCAGTGATTTCCACACATGTGTAAACACGCAGTCCTGAGAATTTACACGTTTTGAGCACAGCTCCGTGTGATTCCTGTGTGAGCAAGTGTGGATCATGTCAGTGGAATGGGAACTCTCTAATAGGAATTTGGCAAAGATGTATCTTAAAAAGTTCTGGCTTGCTGACCCCTGCATATTACTTTAACCTGGTCCTGTCTGCCATCGGACCTGAATTAACATCCTAATGCCCTGCTAGTGAGTAATCTTACCCCTGTTCTGCTTAATCCCATGAATAATCAATCCAATGTAAATGTGTGCTAATGCCCCTGATAAAAACCCCGGCTGGGCAAGCGAGAGGGCTTTTTCCTGAGATGGGAGGAATCAGCCACGTGGCCCGGGTCTTTCTTTCCCCAGGTGTCTCAGTATGAGATTCATACACGCATCGGGCAGCGGTCACCCACGGGTATCGGCAGGTTCGATTCACACCCGTGTCAGATGGTGCCCGAATGTGGGGCATCTGAGGACCATGAAGTCAGGACCGAATGCCCCCCCACCCTAAGGTAGGTTGGAATTCGCGCGAAATCGGGTCCGGTGAAGGACTCATCAACCCTCTGAGGTTGTTCCAGGATGGGGTAGAAAGTAAGAACTGGTACAAAAAACGTTTTTGGCCACGATAAAATTTAAAGAACGCATCCATACAAATCCGGAGGAGCGGATTCTGTATCGCTGGTTATATAAAGTTTAATTCATTAAGAGATTAGGAACTTCTAACCCTGCTAGTTTGCCACTTATCTGCAAAAACCCACGTGCGAGGCTTGCGCTGCGACTAGCCCCTTTGTTAACAAAAGCCCTGAGCGCGCAACTCGGTCGCGCCAGCCGGCCGGACAGGAGCAAGGGCGGAACCCCTCGCTGTCACCCAGGCAGCATTAGGTGCAGGGCAGGGGAAAGGTTTGGGCTGCCGGGGGCGGTGGCAAGAGACGCCGGTGCGCACGGGGCGCACGTGCATTGCACCGCGGGGTCTGGTAGACCACGGGGACCGCCCGAAAGCTGTGCGCCCGGAGACCCCGCTCCCATCCCCTGCTCGCGCATCCCCGGCCCGCAGCGAGCGGGGTGGGTAACAACAACAACAAAAACAAAAACAAAAAAAATAGCAAACAAAGAAAAAGCCGTGGGCAGAGGAGAAAAATACCGGGCAGAAAAATTTGGAAATACAGCTGTTTTGACCTGCTGCGAAACAGGGAAAGTGACTGGCAAGGAAGGGAAACTGTGGCTCGGAGTTCCCTCCCCCTGACTCCATAGAAAGTTTCATCCATAGTACGCTGTAGCTAGCCCAGTAAAGATCCTGGCTCAGGCAGCAAAGCTTAAAATCACTGCTGCTCCACCCAGCTCGAGGAAGGATTCCGCCAGCACTTCCCGTTTGAATCAAACAATAGCAGAAAAGATCTCACTCCATGGTTTGCCCTGGGCCCTGTCCGCCGATAGAGGCACGGCTCGGCTCGCTTCTCCCGCAGTCGGAGTGGGACGGGCTCCCTCCTCCCAAAAACAAAGAAGGACCTTCCTGGGCGCAAGGTGAAAAAAAGGTAGAAAAATCGGCAGCTTAGGCAGCGCTCTTCAGGAAAGAAAAAAGCAGTAACTTAAAAAATCCATAGCTTAAAAAATTCACTCCTCTGTCTCCCAAGCCAATTTTCTCCTGGTGATTGGCTCTAACTGGGCCCTGGGGGCTCTCTCTCTCTCTGTCCCCAGTCCACAGCGCACAGCGCGGGGAGAAAGGGCCTGATTTCTTTTTCATCTCTTTTAACAAAGAAAGGCTGGGAAACAACTCCACAAAGCAGCGGTGGGGGTGGGAAACCTTAACCTAGCACGTGCATAGGGAAGTAGCCCTATTTGGACCGCCCCCTGCCTACAATTAAAATGGCCACTGCAAGCTAGAACTACAAAACTGGAAGCCATATATAATGACCTCATAAAGACGCGCCTCCAAATAAGCCAATAGAACTGAGAAACCCAGCGTCAGGTCTATCTCCCTGGCAACTCCAGGAAGCAGGCCAGAGTTAGAAGCTGCTTTTAATGCCTCACCTAATAAGCAAAAACCATGATTAAACCTTAAATAATACTTCAAATAAAACCAATCAGGCTTTCCCCATCTCTCAAAATTCACCCTAATCTCTGCATTTAACCCCAAAGAAAATTATATCCTTAAATAATTTAAGAAATAGATGTTACTGTTCATTTTTAAGTGCTTAATAATCTAAACTAAAGTTTTAAAAATTATAATTCTTTTGGATTATTAAAACGATATTTTATCCTAATTCAGATTTTTAAAAATACTGGATATTTTCCTGATGTAGGGGTTTTCTCCATTTGATTGAAAATGTGTTGGATAGAGATTCAGATAACATCGGGTAGCAAAGGGTGACATTCTAAAGCTACCATTTATAATATAATTTGCAAATACATTTTGGTACTGCTGCCTTGGTTTTGAAGGACTCACATTGGTTGAGTGCAGGTTTGTGTGTATTTGGAGTTTGCAGTC
This sequence comes from Micronycteris hirsuta, assembly GCA_004026765.1. Lineage (NCBI taxonomy): Eukaryota > Metazoa > Chordata > Mammalia > Chiroptera > Phyllostomidae > Micronycteris > Micronycteris hirsuta. Next base: position 14,365 of record PVJI01022867.1, read on the forward strand.
ATGTTTCTGGATGACCTCTAACTTTATTATAAAAATTAAGAAATAAAAAAGGCATGTGGCAAATAGATGAAGCCTGCATTAATGGGCGGCTGTGTGCCATTTTAATACTGCATAATTATAAAAAGATAATAACATAATAGCCATTTATATATATTCATAAGCTATTATGGCCATGTACTTTTATTAATTATATAAATGATACTTATTACATATAATACCATATATATATTACTTCATATATTATATATATATGAATAAACCTTATGTATGTCACTTCAAATATTAAAGTCATGAAATCATAGTATTGTAATCTATAATACTTTATAGCCAAACTGAATTATTTATGTATTTTAACAAAGGTCAGGTAAGTTATGAATGGTAAGAGAGTAAAAGGGAAAGGTATAGAATTGTAAGGAAGGCAGGTAAAAGGAAGTGAAGAAAAGGTTAGTCAGAGGTTGACATATTTGCCAGGTAGTGTAAGATAGGATTGAAGGCAAGACTGTAAATTGTATGTATTAAGTTATAGAATAAAATTAGGAAGGAAAAGGCATAGCAGGTGTCCAAGTTAGAAAGAAAGGTTTGCTTAGCCATTTCATCTACCACTCAGGATTGTCTCTTAATAAAAAATTCTAGGCTGTAGGTAAAAATTTGAATAATACCTTCCTGAATACCCAGTATAACAGATGTTTATAATAAACTGATATTTCTTATTACAATTGAGTTCAATAATGCTAGTTTGTTTAAGTTTTATTTTTGTTTCAAGGCATTTTCACTAAAACCTTTAACAATCAAAATAAAATCTAATATTATTCTGTATTGCTTATAATCTGTTCCTACAGTCTACTCCAAAGTCATTTACGATTATTCTTCTCAAATAATTAGAAAGCTCAAAAGGAATATGTATGTTTTCAATCTAATTCCTCCTTGTGCCAAAGCCGTGACCATTTTATTATAAAAATGAAATATAGATGTACAGTCTTCCGGAAAAAACCAGCCACTTTTTGCAGAAAACATAACACCAATTTTTAACTCAGTCATTGGGGAGACTGGCTACCTCCCCATAAAAAAATTGGCTAATGAAGGTCACTAAAGGCACTTGGCGGGTAAGTGCTTCACCAGAGGAATATATCAACTCCTGAAAATAGTTCACAAGACTACGGGGGACCGGCTGGTCGCCCATCTTCCATCTCCACCAGCGGCCCCCCCACCATACTGGACAGGGTAAATGTTTCTTTAACTCCTTGGTTGTCAGTGTTCCATGCAATTTGATTTTCTGGCACTTCTGGGTTTTTTTTATTTGTTTTTTGATTGGTTGTTACCTCTTTTGGTTGTACAAGGAAGCAAAACATTTCTACATATGATCCACCTTGGTTGGAACCTCAAAACATTCCTGATATCTTCTAATTTTTTTAAAAATATTTTTTTATCATTGTTCATGTACAATTGTATCCATTTCTTCCACACACAGCCCCACCTCTCACACTCAAACCTATCCCACTTTGGCTTTGTCCATGAGTCCTTTATACATGTTCATCAATGACAATTCCCTTCTTTCCCCCTTAATCCTTCTCCCTTCTACCACCTGGTTATTGTCAGTTTGTTCTTTATTTCAATGTCTCTGGTTATATTTTGCTTGCTTGTTTGCTTTGTTGATTAGGTTCCACTTATAGGTGAGATCATATGGTATGTTTTTCAATGCTTGGCTTATTTCACTTAGCATAATACTCTCCAGTTCCATCCATGCTGTCGTAAAGGGTAGTAGCTCCTTCTTTCTTTCTGCTGCATAGTATTCCATTGTATAAATTTGCTGTATTTTTTTTATTCACGCATTTACTGATGGGCATTTAGGTTGCTTCCGGCACTTGGCTATTGTAAATTGTGCTGCTATGAACATCGGGGTGTATAGGTTCTTTTTGATTGGTGTTTCAGTGTTCTTAGGGTATAATCCAAGCAGTGGAATTGCTGGGTCAAAAGGCAGTTCTTTTTTTAGTTTTCTGAGGAAATTCCATACTCTTTTTCATTGTGGTTGCACCAGTCTGCAATTACACCAACAGTGCACTAGGGTACCCTTTTCTCCACAACCTTACCAGCATTTGCTTGTTGATTTGTTAATGATGGCCATTCTGATCTGTGTGAAGTGGTATTTCATTGTGGTTTTAATTTGCATCTCTCTGATGGCTATGATGTTGAGCAACTTTCATACGTCTATGGGCCCTCTGTATGTCCTCCTTGTACAGTGTCTGTTCAGGTCCTTTGCCATTTTTTAATTGGGTTATTTGTCTTCAAGTATGAGTCATGTGAGTTCTTTGTATATTTTGGAAATCAAACCCTGTCTGAGGTATCATTGACAAATATGTTTTCCTATATGGTTGATTCCCTTTTCATTTCATTGATCTCTTTAGCTGTGCAGAAGTTTTCAATTTGATTTAGTCCCATTTGTTTATTCTTTCCCTTATGTTCTTTGCCCTAGGGGACATACTGGTGAAAAAATTGCTACATGGGATATCTGAAATTGTCCTGCCTATGTCCTCCTATAGAACTTTATGATGTCATGACCTATATTTAAGTATTTTATCTATCTTGAGTTTATTTTGGTGTATGCTGTAAGTTGGTGGTCTAGTTTCATTTTTTTTGTATGTACCTGTCTATCTCTGTACCTTTTTTGTATGTACCTGTCTATCTCTGTACATTTGTTGAAGAAGCTATTTTTACTGCATTTTATGCTTCTGCTCCCTATGTTGAATATTAATTGACCATAGAGATGTGCATTTATTTATGGATTCTCTATCCTCTTCCATTGATCTATGTGTCTTTCCTCATGCCAGTAACAGATCGTTTTGATTATAGTGGCCTTGTAAGGTAGTTTGATATCAGGTATTATGATCCCTCCTACTTTGTTCTTTTTTCTCAAAATCACTCTAGACTTTTGGGGTCATTTATGGTTCCATATAAATTTTTGAAATGTTTGTTCTATATCTGTGAAATGTCATTTGTACTTTAATAGGGATTTCTTTGAATCTATAAGTTACTTTGGGTGGTATGAACATTTTGATGATGTTAATTATTTCAATCCATGAACATGGTACATGCTTTCATTTGTTTGTGTCTTTCTTAATTTCTTTTTTCAGTGTTGTGTAGTTTTCTGAGTACAGGGCTTTTACCTACTTGGTTAGGTTTCTTCCTAGGTATTTTATTTTTCTTGTTATCAGATAGTATTTTTTCCCCTGATTTCTGTTTCAGATATTTCATTGTTGGTGTACAAACATGCCTTTGATATCTCATATTGACTTTGTATATGGCTGTTTTGCCAAATGCACTTATTAGGTCGAGCAGTTTTTTGGTGGAGTCTATATGATTTTCTATGTACACTATCATGTCATCTGCAAACAATGACAGTTTTGCTTCCTCCTTTTCAATTTGGATGCCTTTTATTTATTTATTTTTTGTCTGATTGCTATGGCTAGGACTTCCTTAGGACATTTTGATATCTTTCTTAAACTCATTCTTGACCCATTCATTGTTTAATAGCATGCTACTCAATCTCCATGAGTCTGAGTGTTTTTGAGTTTTTTCCTTGAGGCTGGTTTCTATGTCAGTCCTTTGTGATCAGAGAAAATGCTTGATATGATTTCAATTTTCTTGAATTTGTGAGGGTTTTTTTTGTGTACTATTATGTGGTCTATCTTTGAAATGTCCCATGTGCATTTGAAAAGAATGTGTTTTTTACTTCTTTGGGGTCTATATATATCAGTTAAGTCCATTTGATCTAGGATGTTGTTCAATGCTGCAATATCTTTGTTGACACTTTGTTTTGAAGATGTATCAGTTTTTGACAGTGGGGTGTTGAAATCCCCTACTATAATTGTGTTGCTGTCAATATCTTTCTTGAAGTCCTCCAAGATTTTCTTTATGTATTTGGGTGCTCTTATGATGGGTGCATATATATTTACAATGTTTATATCTTCTTGATGGATTCTTCTCTTGAGTATTATGAAGTGACCTTCTGGTGTCGCGAATCCCATCCCTTAGAATTCGTATGCTATGGCAGACATGTAAATAAATTCACATGGAGTACATAGGACTAGGAGAGCTGGGACTATGCGACCTCCCTCTGAACTCAGAGAGAGGCCAAGAGAAATGGCCCAAGAGTGGGCTGGAGAGGGCCTGAGAGCAGGCCAGAGTGAGCGAGGGAAAGAAGAGGGAGTGGGGGCTGTGGAGTGGGAATGGTCCAGAATGCCTTGGCCACTCTCTCTAGAGGAGAGAGTGCTCCAACCCCTGCCTTGACAGGCTTTTATTGTTTTACCTGGGTACATCACCTCAGAGTGGTCTTCATTTACTAAACATGGGTTTGCATTAGGTGATAGACAGCCAGGAAGGCACTTCAAAGGAGAGGTATGCAAATGGGAAGACAATGGGTTTGGGCTTAACTCAAAAGGATTAGCACCGGGAAGCCAGATATGAATTAGCATATGTTCTTTTGATCCAGGGTGAGAGTTTTTTTTTTTTTTTAGCAAGAGCAAGGTTTAACTCTTAGGAAAGATGCCATCCTGATTTACCCACAGAAAATCCCATTTTTACACATGTGGGGCCTGCTTGCTGTCCCACATTTCACTGGAGTTTCTTTTAAACATGAAACATTGGGCTACATTTCCCATGGTGAGTGATACGGTTCTCCTTCATGCTGGGACTCTTATTATAGCCCTTTTTTTTGAAGTCTATTTTGTCTGATATGAGTATTGCTACCCTGGATTTTTTTCCTGTCCATTTGCTTGGAATATTTTTTTCTAGCCCTTTCAGTCTGTGTAGGTCTTTTGTTCTGAGGTGGGACTGTTGTAGGCAGCATATGTGTGGGTCATTATTTCTTAGATCTATCCATTTTTGAAAATACAGTGTTAAACTCCCCTGGTATAAGTGTGTTACTGTCTATATACTTCTTGAAGTCCTCCAAGATTTTCCTTATACATTTGGGTGCATTATGTTTACAATATTTATATATTCTTCATGATTCTTTCTTTATGTATTATGAAGTGTCCTTCAGTGTCTTTTTTTATGGCATTTGTTTTGAAGTCAGTTTTTCCTGATAGAAGTATTGATACCCCAGCTTTTTGTCCTGTCCTTTTTTGTGGAATATTTTTTGCAACACTTTATTCTAAATTTGTGTAGATTTTTTTCCTGAGGTGGGTTTCCTGTAGGCACCATATGTGTGGATCATATTTTCTTATCCATTCAGCTACCCTATGTCATTTGATTGGAGTATGTAAGCCATTAATATTTAAGGTTATTATCATTATTATTATATTTGCTTGTTATTTTTATTTTTTAAACATTTTAAAATTTTTGTTCAAGTACAGGTTTCTGCCTTTTCCACCCACCCCTCCCCATCACCTCAGCCCTCCCCACTTCCCTGCCCTGTTTCCACCCCCCTTATTATTGTTCATATGTCCTTTATAATTGTTCCTGTAAACCCTTCACCCTTTCCTCCCCATTATGCCCTCCCTTCTACCTTCTGGTCACTGTCAGCCTGTTCTCAATAACAATGTCTTTGGCTATACTTTGCTTCCTTGCTCATTTTTGTTGATTAGGTTCCTGTTAATAGTGAGATCATATGGTGTTTGTCTTTTATCGCCTGGTTTATTCCACTTAGGATAATGCTCTCTAGTTCCATTCATTCTGTCCCAAAGGGTGTGAGCTCCTTCTTTCTTTATTCTATGTAGAATTCCATTGTGTAAATGTACCATGGTTTTTTGATCCATTCATTTATTGATGGGCACTTAGGTTGCTTTCAGCACTTGGCTATTGTACATTGTGCTGCTATGAACTTCGGGGTGCATAGGTTCTTTCAGATTGGTGTTTCAGTGTCCTTAGGGTATAATCCAGGCAGTGGAATTGCTGGGTCAAAAGGCAGTTCCTTTCTTTTAGTTTTCTGAGGAAATTCCATAGTGTTTTCCATAGTGGTTTTACCAGTCTGAAATCCCACCAAAGTGCACTAGGGTTCCCTTTTCTCCACAACCTCTCCAACACTTGTTGTTTGTTGCTTTGTTTATGATGGCCATTCTGACCAGTGTGAAGTGGTATTTCATTGTGGTTTTAATTTGCATCTCTTTGATGGCTAGTGATACTGAGCTAATTTTCATATGTCTCTGGGTCCTCTGTATGTCCTCCTTGGAGAAGTATCTGTTCAAGTATTTTGCCCTTTTTAAAACTGAGTTTAAAATTGTCTTCTTAGATTGAAGTTGTGTGAGTTTTTTGTATATTTTGTAAATCAAACCCTTGTCTGAGGTATTATTGGCAAATATGTTTTCCTATAACGTTGGTTCTCTTTTTATTTTAATACTGTTTTCTTTAGCTGTGTAGAGCTTTTTATTTTGATGAGATCCCGTTTGTTTATTATTCCCTTTATGTCCATTGCTCTAGGGGACATAACAGCGAAAATATTGCTGCATGGAATATCTGAGATTTTCCTGCCTATCGTCTCCTCTAGGATTTATTGGTGTCATGATTTATATTTAAGTCTTTTATCCACCTCGAATTTAGTTTTGTGTATGGTGTAAGTTGGTGGTCTAGTTACATTTTTTTCCATGTAGGTGTCCTGCTCTGCCAACACCATTTGTTGAAGAGGCTATTTTTGCTCCATTTTATGCTAGTGCCCTTTTTGTCGAATATTAATTGACTGTAGAGATTTGGGCTTATTTCTGGGTTCTCTATACTATTCCATTGGTCTATGTGTCTGTTCTTATGCCATTACCACGCTGGTTTGATTATAGTTGACTTTTCATACAGTTTGATATCAGGTATTGTGATCCTTCCTACTTTGCTCTTCTTTCTAAGAATTGTTGCAGCTATTCAGGTTTTTTTATGGGTCCATATACATTTTTGAAGTATTCGTTCTATATCTGTGAAATATACCATAGGTACTTTAATAGGTATTGTTTTGAATCTATAAATTGCTTTGGGTAGTATGGACATTTTGATGACGTTGATTCTTCCGATCCATGAGCATGGTATATACTTCCATTTGTTTGTGCCTTCCATGATTTCTTTCTTCAGCGTTGTGTAGTTTTCTGAGTACAGGTCTTTTACCTCCTTGGTTAGGTTTCTTCCTCAGTGCTTTATTTTTCCTGTTCCTATATTAAATGGGATTTTCCCCCTGATTTCTGCTTCTGATGGTTCATTGTCTGTATACAAAAATGCCTTGATTTCTGGATATTGACTTTGTATCCCACTGTTTTGCCAAATTCATTTATTAGGTTGAGTATTTTTTTTGGTGGAGTCTATAGGACTTTCTATGTACACTATCATATCATCTGCAAACAATGACAGTTTTGTTCCTCTTTTCCATTTTGGATGCTTTTTATTTACTTGTCTGATTGCTGTCTCTAGGACTTCCAATACTATGTTAAATAGGAGTGGTGAAAGTGGGCATCCTTGTCTTGTTCCTGATCTTAGTGGGAAAGCTGTAAGTTTTTGCCCATTGAGTATGATGTTGGCTGTAGGAGAATCATACATGGCCTTTATTATGTTAACGAATGTTCCCTCTATTCCCACTTTGCTGAGTGTTTTTATCATAAACGGGTACTGTACCTTATCAAATGCTTTTTCCACATCTATTGATATGATAATGTGAGTTTTGTCTTTCCTTTTGTTTATGTGATGTATTATGTTTATTGATTTGCAAATATTGTAGCATGCTTGCATCCCTGGGGTGAATCTGACTTGGTCATTCTGTATGATCTATTTAATGTATTGCTGTATGTGGTTTGCCAATATTTTATTGAGGATTTTAGCGTGTATGTTCATCAGCGATATTGGCTTGAGGTTTTCTTTGTTTGTTGTGTCTTTTTTTAAAATTTTATTTTCTTTTTGTTCGATTACAGTTATTTGCCTCATCTCCCCTCTCCTCCTCCCTTCCCCTCCAGACCCCCTCCCCGCGAGCCTCCCTCCTCCCCCTTAGTTCTGTCCATGTGTCCTTTACAGTGGTTCCTGAAAACCCTTCTCCCCATTGTCCCGTCCCCCCTCTCCCCTGTCTATTATTAGACTGTTCTTAATTTCAATGTCTTTGGTTATGTTTTGCTTGCTTTCTGCTTTTGTTGGTTATGATCCGGTTAAAGGTGAGATTATATGGTATTTGTCCCTCACTGCCTGACTTACTTCACTTAGCATAATGCTCTCCAGTTCCATCCATGCTGTTGCAAAGGGTATAAGCTTCTTCTTCCTTTCTGCTGTGTAGAATTCCATTGTGTAAATGTACCATAGTTTCTTGATCAATTCATTTGTAGATGGGCACCTAGGTTGTTTCCAGCACTTAGCTATTGTGAATTGTGCTGCTATGAACATTGGAGTGCAAAGGTTCTTTTGAATTGGTGTTTCAGGGCTCTCAGGGTACAATCCCAGTAGTGGAATTGCTGGGTCAAAAGGCAGTTCCATTTTGAGTTTTCTGAGGAAATTCCATACTGTTTTCCACAGTGGCTGTACCAGTCTGCATTCCCACCAGCAGTGCAGTAGAGTTCCTTTTTCTCCACATCCCCTCCAACAGTTATCTGTTGCTTTGTTGATGATGGCCATTCTGACTGGTGTGAGGTGACATCGCATTGTGGTTTTAATGATTTTTTATTTATTTATTTATTTATTTTCAGAGAAAGGAGAAGGGAGGGAGGAAGAACAATGTATGGTTGCCTCTCACATGGCTCTCATTGGGGACCTGGCCCACAACCCAGGCATGTGCCCCGACTGGGAATCGAACCGGGACCCTCTGGTTCCCAGCCCGCACTCAATCCACTGAGCTACACAAGCCGGGCTCATTGTGGTTTTAATTTGCATCTCTCTGATGGCTAATGATGTTGAGCATCTTTTCATATGACTCCGGGCCCTCTGTATGTCCTTTTTCGAGAAGTGTCTGTTCATGTCTTTTGCCCATTTTTTAATTGGGTTTTTTGTCTTCCTGGAGTGGAATTGTATGAGTTCTTTATATATTTTGGAGATCAGACCCTTGTCTGAGGTATCATTGGCAAATATGTTTTCCCATATGGTTGGTTTTCTTTTTATTTTAATACTATTTTCTTTAGCCCCACAGAAGCTCTCTATTTTGATAAGATCCCATTTGTTTATTCTTTCCTTTATGTCCCTAGCTCTAGGGGACAAATCATTGAAGATGTTGCTGCATGGAATGTCTGAGATTTTCCTACCAATGTTTTCCTCTAGAACTTTTATGGTGTCACGACTTACATTTAAGTCTTTTATCCACCTTGAATTTATTTTTGTGTATGGTGTAAGTTGGTGCTCTAGTTTCATTTTTTTGCAGGTAGCCATCCAGGTTTCCCAACACCACTTGTTGAAGAGGCTATTTTTATTCCATTTATGCTTCTGCCCCCTTTGTCAAAGATTAATTCCCCATAGAGACTCGGATTTATTTCTGGGCTCTCTATTCTGTTCCATTGGTAATCTGTCTGTTTTTATGCCAGTACCAAGCTGTTTTGATTACAGTGGCCTTGTAATATAGTTTGATATCAGGAATTGTGATCCCTCCTGCTTTGCTCTTCTTTCTCAAAATTGCAGCTGATATTCGGGGACGTTTATGGTTCCATATAAATTTTTGAAGTGTTTGTTCTATATCTGTGAAATATGTCATTGGAACTTTGATAGGAATTGCATTGAATCTATATATTGCTTTGGGGAGTATGGACATTTTGATGATGTTGATTCTTCCAATCCATGAACATGGTATATGTTTCCATTTGTTTGTGTCTTCCATGATTTCTCTCTTCAGTGCTTTGTAGTTTTCTGAGGTCTTTTACCTCCTTGGTTAGGTTTATTCCCAGGTATTTTATTTTTTTTGTTGTTATATCAAATGGGATTTTTTTTCCTGATTTCTGTTTCTGCTGTTTCACTGTTGGTATACAAAAATGCCTTTGATTTCTGGATATTGACTTTATATCCTGCTGTCTTGCCAAATTCAATTATTAGATCGAGTAGTTTTTTGGCGGAGTCTATAGGATTTTCTAAGTATACTATCATGTCGTCTGCAAACAACGACACTTTTGTTTCCTCCTTTCCAATTTGGATGCCTTTTATTTCCTTTTCTTGTCTGATTGCTGTGGCCAAAACTTCCAGTACTATGTTGAATAGAAGTGGTGATAGTGGGCAACCTTGTCTTGTTCCTGATCTTAGTGGGAAAGATT
>PVJI01022868.1:0-24591 GCA_004026765.1 Micronycteris hirsuta
TTCTGGAGCATTAATTAGTCCTTGCAAGTTGTTTTGACTTACCCTCCAGATCATAAGCTCACCGGGTGGACTCCCTTTAGATCTAGTTCATCAGACCTGCTGCTGCTAGGATAGAATCTGAATTATAAATAGTATTCAAGCCACAATAACCTCTGTAGAATTGCAATTTCTCTCTTCCTCACCTCCCCCTCTCCCTCTCTCTGTCTCCGATTCTGTGTGTGTGTGTGTGCGTGTGTGTGTGTGTGTGTGTGTGTTTGGGTTTTACTAAGGAAGACACTATCAAATGTTTGTATGTCATTTCTTGAATGTTCAAAATATCTACTGGAAGATATTTTATCACTGACTACCAAGTTCAAGTAATTGAAAGCATATAATGGTAAATCATGCATAAGTTTTCTATATTTTTGCAACATGCTACCCTAGTAGGTACTAGCTAAAAACTAAAGAAATACATTTACCTCAGAAAGTACTAAATTTCTTAACTTAATGTTTGTTATGCCTAATAGAGAATTATTTACTTTTTCATTATTCATATATTTCATGGGTTTTTATGCAATCTGATAAATAGATTGAATAAATATTATGGCTTATGTAATCCCAAGGGCTGAATTCCAGCATCGCTGACTATGAAACACACCTCCCAACACAGAATACACTCTGGTTTGATAAGGAGAAAGACATTCACACAATCACAACTGTTCAAACATGTGAGCACCCACAAATGAAGGGTAGCTCGGTCTATGATTTGTAATTCCCCTATAGCACATTTCAAATAGGATAGCCTGCTTTCTCTTCTTGATGACTTTCTGTGCAAAGGAACTAACTTTGTGTATCAAGATGCTCATTTCATCATATCATTAGTTTACCTTTGAAAAGTCCCATACTATTGAATCAAAGGCTTTTTTATGTAATGATATTCTTAAATAGTTTTTCTTAAGATTATGGAGACATTATGTAGGGGATTTTTTAAATGTGGTGTTGCGAAGGCCTTTACATAGGCAGCTATTTGTGTGATGGGTGTGTAGAAACCACAATGGAATTCTATAACTCTAAGTGTAAAGGTAAGAAAGTAAAATAGTGTTGTTAAGACTAAATGAAAATGAAAAATATACCAGGGATACCATGTATTTTCTAAGATTGAAATACAAAATGGCAAAGCCTAGTTTGATAAAAAAAAAAAAAAAGGTATGCTATCCTATTTAAAACTATATTATGTCAACAAAAACAAAAGAAAGTACCACAAGCATTTAGAAACTACTCACTACATTTGTCTCTAGTGAGTAGAGCTAAAGAGAACCCACATGGTGCAACAGGAAGCCACTTCATTTCTCTATTTTAGAGTTATCTATTTTAGAGTTATCTATTTTAGATCTCACATATAAGCAATATCATGCAGTTACATTTTTCCCTGATTTATTTCACTTATCATTACTTCCTCAAGGTCTATCCATGTTTTCACAAGTAACAGAATTTTCTTCTTTTTAATGGCTTAATAATATTCCATTGGTATAAATATACTCTGTTTCTTTATCCAGTCATCTTTTCAGAGAGACTTAGTTTCTTGCTATATCCTGGCTATTTTGAGTAATGTTACAGCAAACTTGGAAGTACAAAAAATCTCTCTGAGATCCTGTTTTTAGTTCTTTTGGATAAATACCCAGAAGTGGAATTGCTGGGTCATACGGTGGTTCTATTTTTAATTTTTTGAGAAACTCCCACACTGTTTTCCTTGTGGCTGCACTAATTTGCACCCCCATCAACAATGTAAAAGGGTCCCCTTTTTTCCACAGTCTCACCAACTGTTCTGTCTTGTCTTTTTTATGCTACTCATTCTAACAGGTGTGAGGTGACATCTCATGACAGCTTTGATTTTCATTTCCGTAATGATTAGTGATTTTGAGCACATTTCCATGAACCTGTTTGCTATTTGTATATCTTTGGAAAAATGTTATTTGCTTTTTGGTATTGAAACATGTATGTTCTTTATATACTTTGGATACTAACCCTTTAACAGACAGATGGTTTCCAAATATTTTCTCCCATTTGATAGGTTGACTTTTCATTTTGTTGGTTGTTGCTTTTGTTATGCTTCCAATTAGTATATAGATCTAAATGCAAGAATTGATTGGGTTTTAAATTTAGCAAATAATTTGGTTCGCAGGCCGGCGCTCAGTCCGCTGTGCCACACCAGCCAGGGCTCATCATTATCTTCAAAATACTAGATTATTTGTAGTACTGTGATGTCTTTTTCTTATTTTTCATTATATCCACTCAAAATCAACGTCAGCTAATGTGGACTCAACTGATTGAGAAGCATGAAGAGCTAAGAAAAGCAATATCACAGGACTTTCAATCTCTGTAAGATTTGGCAGGTTTAATTGATTAATAAAACTTACTTTACACTCCATAAAAAATAGTTTTAAATATTTTTTAATGAATCAAAAAGGTATCTAGAAATTAAAGTTCATTGTTAGCTGTCTGCTGTTTCTGCTTATGAAGGGAGACTAGGGGAAAAGCTTTCCCCAAAGTCATTAACATTTTGCATCATCCCTTTTAAATAGATCTTATAAAAGTAGAGAAAAGACCATTAGTTTCCAAAGATTCTGTGAAAGGGCAGATTTCAATAAGTGAAAGACAGAACCTGAAAAACCAAAACGCAATTCCTATCAGCCTTCTCCTTTTAGGGGTCAGGAATTCTCTGGTAATAATTATTCAGAAAGCAAGTTCTAAGATCTCATTCTTTATTTTGGACAGCTGCACAAAAGTTACCTCAGAGGAAAATAAAGCCAAACTCTACCTCTAGACAATACTGGTGAGTTTTTTTTCTTCTAAAACTAATATAAAAGGTTTGTGAAAGGGGGTATTCCATCAAATTATTATATTTTGAAAACCTGTAACCTAATTGCAAGATCCTCATTCTCAGAGATAAGGGGGGAATAAAGTTATTAAGATAACAACAAGTTAACAAAGTACATCTAGACATGCCTGTGAGATAGGGTAGCATGACTGTGAGTAAGAAAATGTCAATAATTTCAAAGGAACTTGAGGCATCATCATGTTTGAAATGCTCAGGAAGTGGAGGAAGGAATTTTTTGTGATGAGTCTTGACTCCAGGAGAAAGAAGAATTCTTCTAGGACCTTAAGGGATGAACAATGGAGGCAAAATTCTCAGGCTTGTGTTCAAATGCCCAGTTTGTTTCAGATGAGAACCAAGCAACACAATTAACAGCTTTCAAAAACTGCTATTTGAGCATTCTCAAATTGAAGGGTGTTCTCAGTGAGAAAATGGTCATTTTTTTTGAGATAATGAAAGTTTGGTGTACAACAGCATACCAAATCTTTTTTATTTTATTTTATTGTTGTTCAAGTATACTTGTCTGTCTTTTTCCCCCACCACTCCCCCCAACCCCAGCCATCCCCACCTTCCTCCCTCCTTCCACCTCCCCTTGGTTTTGTCCCTGTGTCCTTTATAGTTGTTCCTGAAAATCCTCCCCTCTCCCCCCACCATTATCCCCTTCCACTTGGCTATTGTAAATTGTTCTCCTATGAACATTGGGATGCATAGGTTCTTTTGCATTGGTGTTTCAGGGTTCTTAGGATATAATCCTAGCAGTGGAATTGCCACATCAAAAGGCAGTCCATTTTCAGTTTTCTGAGGATATTCCATACTGTTTTCCACAGTGGCTGTACCAGACTGCACTCTCACCAGCAAGCACTAGGGTTCCCTTTTCTCCACGTCCTCTCCAACATTTGTTTGTTGATTTGTTGATGATGGCCATTCTGACTGGTGTGAGGTGGTACCTCATTGTGGTTTTAATTTGCATCTCTGATGGCTAGTGATGCTGAGCAACTTCATATGTCTCTGGGCCCTCTGTATGTCCTCCTTGGAGAAGTATCTGTTCAGATATTTTGTCCATTTTTTAATTGGGTTGTTTGTCCTCCTGGAGTGGAGTAGTGTGAGTCCTTTATATATTTTGGAGATCAAACCCTTGTCTGAGGTATCATTGGCAAATATGTTTTCCCATATAAGCCTTTAAGCAAGCTCATCAAGGAAAAAAGAGAGAGGACCCAAATAAACATAATCAGAAATGAAAGAGGAGAAATTACAACTGATACCACAGAAATACAAAGGATTGTAAGAAATTACTATGAAGAACTATATGCCAAGAAATTTGAAAACCTAGCTGAAATGGACAAATTTCTAGAAAAATATAATCTTCCAAAACTCGATGAAGAAGAAGCAGAAAGCCTGAACGGACCAATAACAGCTGGCAAAATTGAAGCAGAAGTCAAAAAACTCCTGGCACAAAAAAGCCCTGGACTGGACAGTTTCACAGGAGAATTTTACAAAGCATTTAAGGAAGAGCTAACCCTTATCCTTCACAGACTATTCCAAAAAAATCCATGAAAATGGTCATGTTTTTTTAATTCATAAGGAAAATCTAAAGGAGAATTACCATGTAAAAGCAGCAGGATGTGTTTGAGTCTGAATTTGAATGGTTGTTATTACTATTACTATTATTATTATTATTATTATTATTATTATTATTATTATTATTTTATTATTACTTTGTGCTGTATCATAGAAGGCACACCTCTAATGACTATTCTACCAACTCTGATATACATACCTGAGGAGAGCCAGCTCTGTAGTTTCCCAAAAGCTGGACGTGCCAGTGCAATAGTGCTGCCAAGTAAGAGCTGAGAGGACTGACCTTGACAGACCTTGGGAGGATGTGGCCTCAGACAGACCAAACTTCTCATGAATACCTCAGACACTGTGTAATCTGACCCTAACCCATAACTAAAGGAATCATGCACATCTGTGGCTTCTTCTGATGAACAACTCGCAAGTCCCTTTAATCAAAACTCTTACACATACTCCGTTCCACAACTACACTCCTGTGACCTTACTAGAGTGCCTGAAATTCCACCACTGAAGGTTCATCTATTTAAATTAAATATGTCCTCCTCCTAAACCCCTTCAAAGTGTCTTTTAGTGATGACCTCTTCCAGAAATACTTAATTCATAATTGTAATTATGATACATAATTTATAATTATGTATAAGTATGTAATTATACCTAAAATAAACTAGCATAAAATTGAAAGATTAAATAGGATGCATGAAGAGACACCAACATTAGCATGGTGGTTAGAAGAAGGGATGGGGATAGTGAAGGGTAAAGGAGGTCAAATCTATGGTAATGGAAGAAGATTTGACTTTGGGTGGTGAGCATACAGTGCAATATACAGATCATGTATCATTGAAATGTACTTTTGAAATCTGTATAATCTTGTTAACCAATGTCACCTTAATAAATTTAATGTTTAAAAAAAGGTAATTTTTAAAAAGGTGCATGAAGAAATGCTGAGATTAAGAGCAGAGTCTTTCCTTTTTATTTTTGTCTTTTTTTTTTTCAGTTAACAGAGTTTTGAGTCACAATTACAATCATGTTTCTTCCGTGCATACATGTGCTCCAGTAATGCTAGTGAGATGGCATTGTAATGTAGCTGCATAGACACAACTTTGCTTAGAAAGTATCCTTGGGTCTGGACTATACATATTTTACTTATTTTTCTACATGGAACATGTATATCCTATAGTCTGCTCTTTATTAGCTGTGAATATTTTCTTATGTACCAGAGCTAACATATTTATAGTTAATAACTATATTTATGTATTTTTTATTATTATTTATTTTTAGAGAGAGGAGAAGGAAGGGAGAAAGAACAATGTATGGTTGCCTCTCACATGGTCCTCACTGGGGACCTGGCCGGCAACCCAGGCTTATGCCCCAACTAGGAATCGAACCGGGACCCCTTGGTTCCCAGCCCGCGCTCAATCCACTGAGCTACACCATCTGGGCAAAAATTTGAGTTAAATTACATTTCTTTGGGCTTGGAAGGAGTCCACTTAAGTCTGACAGAAATGTATTCCTTTAAAATGAATTTTTAAAAGTGAAAATCATTAACAGCGTTTATTGCATCACCTTTACTTCCTGCTAACATGTAAATCCAGTTTTATACTATTTGTGTATTATAGCCTGCTAAGATAAAATGAAATACTTAAATCCATATTATGAAATGGTTATTAAATAAATTGTGATGATCAATTTAGAGCTATAAGAGGAAATTACTTTTCCTAATATGGAAGCATTGCTTAATAATTAAGAACAAAAATGGCCAAAAATTCCTACCACTTTTTACTGTACTTTTAAAAAGCTACTTTTCCTTATAAGTTGTTTATATAAACAGTGACAAAACAACATATATAAAAACAAACTAAGCCTTTATTTGTTTCAATGATCACACCCATATTTTTCTCTAATATTTAAAGGGCTTGTCGCCCCTCTTTGTATACCTCTTTTAAGCATGACCATACTTACTCCCTTAACATAAAAGAGAAAGTGAAGAACTCATCATATTGAAGCTCTTTTGTTAAATGAGTTAGAGAAAAGATATTTCTTAAAATAAAACATTTGGGTTCCTATCAGTATATCATCAAATTTATTCCTGTAGTCCTTAGTCAATTCTCTTTTTCTGGAGCATTTTCTTTAGAAGTGAAGATTAAAGATGAATATGACTTTTATTATTTTCATTCTCATTGTTTTATCTAATTTTTATAATTATAGAATATTTTAAATATCATTGTGAGTAAATGGTACCTTTCAAAGTATTCCAATTTTCTTTTAAACTCTTCTATATTCATAAATGAAAATCTACTGTAATAGTGTTTAATTCTAGTCTTCCAGGAAACAAAATAGTTTTTTTCCTTTTTAATGCTATTAAATTTTTATAAAAGTATAAAGAAAAATACCAAGTCAAAGTAATTCCTGGAGAAAGCATCTGAAACTTCACTTCCCTTCCTTTCAAATCAGACAGATCCTGATGTGTCTCCAGCAGTTTCTTTCATTGCTTTATCTTCCCTTATCTCTGCTTCCTTATCAGGGTTTCAAGGTTATTCCAGGCTGACACAATAGGCTTAATTTCATGGTAGAAATAACTGAATATGATAGATAATAGTGAAGTTAAAACATTTTCATTTCATAAGTGGGATAACAGAAGTTCCGTGAAGCTACATGATTCATCTCTAGATACAGCAACATTATCTCAGAATCAGGTTGCATAATTTTGGTCCTCTTTCTACTCCATCACACCAATACTTGGCTCTAAGAAATTTATATCAAATAGGGGCATAAATTTACATAACCAGAGACCAGAGTTTTATAAGAAGACCAACCTGTGGAGGTCAACCTTTCTCAAGTACTTGAAACACTCATGGCCATACTCAGAAGGAAAAATGTGAACACGTGTTTGTTTCTGTGTTAAAAATAAGACAAATTTTTCCATATGGTAAATGTTACCATATGCCTAAATACAAAAGTTGTTTTCAAAATAAGGTTGTGTGCCTTCTACAGAATAAGAAGTAAGTAAATATTTAGAAATAAACAGATTTTTAAAAACCCTTAATAAAAGGTGAGGGAGGTAAGACTCTTGGCTAGATGTGTGATTTAGAGGATCCGCATTATCTCCTTGAATTTATTTGCTAGTCTCAAGTGAAGGAATGGACTGTCATACTCAGGTAGGATAATCAGAATGTGTACACTCCAATCTCTTTACGTATACTTGCCAAGCAGCAGTAGGTACCCATTTTTCTGTTTTCAACTACTGTGATTATTCTTTCGTTTGAGTTAGAAACAAATGTTGTTGGTCTTTGTTACGTTTTTCTTTCAGATAACTTAATTGGGAACTTGGCCTGCTAGACTAATTCCATGGAAAAAATAAACAATGTAACTGAATTTGTTTTCTGGGGTCTTTCTCAAAACCCAGAGGTTGAAGAAATTTGTTTTGTGGTGTTTTCTCTCTTCTACACAGTCATTCTCCTGGGAAACCTCCTCATCATGCTGACAGTGTACATGGGCAACCTTTTCAAGTCTCCTATGTATTTCTTTCTCAACTACTTGTCTTTTGTGGACATTTGCTACTCTTCAGTCACAGCTCCTAAGATGATAGTTGACCTGTTAGCCAAGAGCAAAACCATCACCTATGAAGGGTGCATGATGCAACTCTTTGGGGTACATTTCTTTGGTTGCACGGAGATCTTCATCCTCACTGTGATGGCCTATGATCGTTATGTGGCCATCTGTAAACCTCTATGTTATGTGGCCATCATGGACCGGGACAGCTGCAATAAAATGTTACTGGGGACCTGGTTAGGTGGGTTTCTACACTCCATCATCCAGGTGGCTCTGGTAGTCCAACTGCCCTTTTGTGGGCCCAATGAGATTGATCACTACTTCTGTGATGTCCACCCCCTGCTGAAACTTGCCTGCACAGAGACGTATGTTGTTGGGGCTGTTGTGACAGTCAACAGTGGCACCATAGCTCTGGGGAGCTTCGTTATCTTGCTAATCTCATACACTGTCATACTGGTGTCCCTGAGAAAGCAGTCAGCAGAGGGCAGGCGCAAAGCCCTCTCCACCTGTGGATCCCACATTGCTGTGGTCATCATCTTTTTTGGTCCCTGTACTTTCATGTATATGCGCCCTGATACTACCTTTTCCGAAGATAAGATGGTGGCTGTATTTTACACCATTATCACTCCCATGTTAAACCCGCTGATTTATACAATGAGAAATGCTGAAGTAAAGAAGGTAATGAAGAAACTATGGGACAGGAAGGTTTTCTGGGAAGCTAATGACAAATAGGTGGAAGTAACAACTTAAGCTGGATAATCTTAAATTTCCTCATCTGTGCGGTAAAGACAGTAATAATTCATGGGTTTTGTGGAGGAAAATGACACATTATACAAAGGTAAATTATTTATTTATCATTATTATTATTTTATTTGTTCTAGTATGTTATAATCAGATCATTTTCTGAAATATTTGGACCAGAAAAATCTTATTTAAACTCAGAAATTCACCAAGATCATTCTCAGCATTGTTATTTTCTCTCCATTTTTGCCATTTTCTTTGAAGAATGAGTTTATTGTGACGTTCTTAAGGCTGTTTTCTAGTATTTAGAACTGTGATTGTACATACTAATCACTTACTATGTATATGTTTACAAATGAAATGATACATGAAAAAATAACAGAGATCTGAACTAAAGCATGTTTATATAACCGCCCAAACAGACTGAAATAAAACCTAGCAAGGCTGTAGTGGGAGGGGACATGCCTGCAGAATGCGAAAGAGATAAAACACATGTGTAAAAAATAAAAGACTTGTTTTCATCCTCTGATCTTGGGAAAAAACTTTTCCTTTCTCTAGGACTCATTTTCTTTACCCAAACAATAAGGAAATTGGAAGAAATTACCTCTAAGATCTTCCTTTTAATTGTAACATCCCAATATGTTTCTGTTAACCTTGATATTATAGTCTGTACCCTGCCATCCCTACTAATGTAAAGTGACTAACAGGAAAAACTAAAGAAAATGAATAAAAATTAAGCCATTGGTGAAAAATAGATGACTGTGACTCATTTGTCAGGGTAAACAGAATTTGCTGAAATGCGTGGTTGGGAACTGTATTTTCTCCGTGGTCTGAACCAAGCAGTTCTGCTATCACCTGATTCCAGCTACGCATTCCAGAAGGACTCATTCTGGACAAATACACACATCTTTCTTATATGAACTGATACCTGCTCTGGTGCTACATTTCTTCTTCACGCAATCAGAGCTTTATTTTTCTATAGCAAATGAATGTATCATTAATTACCCCTGCAATTATTTCCTTGTCCTTGCTATAAATATGTTTATTTAAGTAACTGCCTTTACCTGCATGTGTGTTATGGAGTCTGTGCATGCGTCTGCATGTGTGCATGTGTGAACTTTAGGTAAAGGACTGTGCATAGGGCTTTAAAAATTATCTCTGATGTTGATGCATTCATAAAATTAAAGAAAGGAAAGATCCAAGGCAGAAAGACTTCTGTATTACAAGTTATAATTAAGCACTGGCTGGTGTGGCTTAGTGGATTGAGCGCTGGCCTGAGAACCAAAGGGTCACCTTCAATTCCCAGTCAGTGCACATGCTTGGGTTGCAGGCCAGGTCCCCAGTATGGGGCACACCAGAGGCAACCACGCATTGATGTTTCTCTCCTTCTCTTTCTCCTTCCCTTCCCTTCTCTCTAAAAACAAATAAATAAATTCTTTAATTTAAAAAAGTTATAATTAATAAACTCTTGTTTATTAAATTGATTCTTTAATTTAAAAAAGTTATAGTTAATAAACTCTTGTTTATTAATTATAAATCCGTGTTTATTGCTCCAGTTTGGTCATATACTCACTGGGTCTCCATGGGACTCCATTTGCTCAGTTTTAAAATGATGACCAGATTAGTGCTTCTCAACCGCAGCTAATCATTGGAATCATCATGAGGGATTTTTGAACAGATCATGGTATGTATTCTAAGAGTTTCCAATCCAGTAAGCCTGGATATGAGTATCTTGGTTACATCTTTCCAAGGAACCAAGAAGAGACTCTATGAGCTCCTCTGATTGGGATTCACTCTGAGGAACTTTTGTGAACAAGAACAAGTTTATAAGGTTGCTAGTGGATCTTGAATACTATTTCATATGTTTCACTTTGTAGTCTTTGCGATTAATGAGGCTCTTAGTTTTTCCTTTCTTAGGAACTTCAGACCCTCACCATCACTAATATGCCTTGATATTCAACACTTTCATGCAAAGACATAAAAGAAAGAGCATAGTGCAGAAAAATTATCAGATGAATAACATTTATTTTTTCCATAGTTTTATAAATTCAGTTCAAGTTTTAGCTCCCTTTGTGTTGATTGGCAGAACAGATGGGGATATATCACAAGGTCTATCCAGAAAAAGTCCAGCAATTGTTAATATAATGAGAATTATAATTATATGTTAATATAATGAGAATGTTGTTTGCACAATATTGATGTAACCTGGCAGCAAAGAAAAGTGGACAGGAATGCAAATGCATGGACAATGATGACTTCACTGTACTCGTCAGTGAGGGTGGTAAACATTGCTGAGTGAGCATGTGTACTGTGTGGCCATCACATTCAAAACAACTGAGCAATTAGAGCAATGAATCTGCATCAGATTTTGCTCTAAGCTTGAACATTCTTGTGTGGAAACTGTTTGGATGATTCAGAAGGCCGCAGCTATGGGCAACTGGTGATTGTCAGCTTCATCACAACAGCATGCCTGTTCATGCATCACGTCTCCTGTAGAGTTTTTTGGCAAAACATCAAATCACCCAGGTGACTCAGCTCCACTACAGCCCAGATTTGACACCCTGCAACTTCTGGCTTTTTCCGAAACTAAAATCACCTCTGAAAGGGAAGAGAGTTCAGACCGTCGATGAGTTCAGGAAACTACGACAGGACAGCTGATGGCGATTGGGAGAACTGTGTGAGATCCCAAGGTGCCTACTTAGAAGGGGACTGAGGCAAGTTAATATACCTGAAAAACTCAACTTTTTGAAATTATTAATGTATTTTGAAAGTCTCTGATTTATTCAATAAATATACATTGTTATGATATTAATACAATAATGATAATCAGTGCTAAGGGTAAGCAGTGACAAAATGCATACAATCTCTATCCATAAGTAGGATACTGTTCTTTATGACAAACAGACTGTAACAATAATAACACAAATAATCCATTGCAATCATGGTAAATCCTGAAGTCTCACATGTACCATGAATAACAGAATAAATTCTTAAAAGATGAAATATCCTTTTTTCAGGAAAATTTTGAGATGCAATTTCAGAAGTATACATTAAGAGTGATTTTTAAATCTTTGAGATAGTCATTTCTTCTTCGAAGGCAGTGAAGTCGCTATAATTTTCAGATCTTTCCAGTGACTAATTCTTTGCTAAATCCCAAAGTTCAGTAACATCATTAGACTTCAATGAGTTCATAATTTTAAATATTGGACATCTGGGGGGCAATTTCAGAAAGTACCTTTAGAACTTTTTCACCTTTTTCCAGATGAATGAAGTAAGCAAAGAAAAAAACAACTCACAGACACAACAGTATGGTGATTATGAGAGGGTAAATATTTTCACATTAATTGGTTATTATTTTTAAATTCCCTATCATTAACTTACTGTATCTTTACTTCTAGCCCACATAAATATATCTACCTTAGTTTGGGCCATCTATGTGATAATCATAAGAACTCAGTGTTATAAATAATTTATTATAATTAGTATGATTCAAGCGAAAATATTTCCCCAAAATTCTAAGAGATCACTTTAGAAGAAAAAAAGTAGTTTTTACAAAAAGAATAATGAGTGCAATCTCAATAGTCAAAAGCTTTCTAAGATTAAAAGTCTCCTTCAACCCTGGCTTGGTAGTTCAGTTGGTTAGAGCATCCCTCCAATACACCAAGGTTTTAGGTTAAATGCCTATTCAGGGCACATACAGGAATCAACCAATTTATGCATAAATAAATGGAACAAAAAAAACTGATCTCTCTCACTTTCTCTTTCCCCTCCTCTCTCTAAAAAACATTTTTTAAAGACTCCTTCAGAAATGTGAATTTTCTCACTGTATTCTGTCACTATTCTAGAAGGATCTAGGTAAGCATAAGAAAAATTCAAAATATATTCCCAAGAAATAGAAGGGATATTTATCTAGATTATATACATTGTCCCTTAAAACAAAAAGATCCTACTATTATTTTAACCTGGTGCTTTCTTCTAAGTCAGGAAGAACAACCAAGTTGAAAGTCCATGATAAGATACTAAGAGAACACAGTGTCTAATAAATGAGCTGTTAGGAAGGGAAACCTGCTAGACTGTTGATATAAGCATATAAAGTGTAAGTATAAACAGAGACACTGCAAGTCAACATGAAGCAGGCTAGGAAAGCACCAGATCAAAATCACAATGCTAGTAGTCAGGGAAGAACAGCTGATACACACAGTGAACATCGATGGCTGTTTGTGCCTGGGCTGTCTCTTCTATTTTAATTGACTCTGGCCCTGGCTGTATTGTTCGGTTGGTTAGAGCATTGTCCAATATGCCAAGATTTCAGTTTCAATCCCGTCAGGATACATACAAGAGTGAACCAATGAATGCATAAGTGGGTGGAATAACAAATTTCTCTCTCTCAAAATCAATAAATAAAAAAGGAATGTTAAAATTGACTCAATATCACTCAGAACATGTGTTCACATTGCCTATTTTCCTGAAGAAACTAATTCTCATGCCCTGAGTTACGATTAAATTAATAGCACAATAAGAAGATAATATCCTCTATGGGCTTCTTCTAGATCAGCCCAAACTATGAAGAAAAATTTGAAAGATCCATTCATAGTTTGTCATCGGAGACCAGTGCCTTGCTCCAGAACTTCCTCATGGCATTTTTCACTTCTGCATTCCGCAGCGTATAAATCAAAGGGTTGAGCAAGGGTGTTCCAAGTGTATAAAATACAGCCACCAACTTATCTACAGAGAAGGTGGTTGCAGGGCGGGTGTATATAAATATGCAAGGACCAAAGAACAAGACAACCACAATGATGTGGGAGACACAGGTGGAGAGGGCTTTTCTCCTCCCTTCAGCACTGTGGTTTCTCAGAGAATGCAAGATGAAAATGTAGGAGACCATCAGCATGACAAAACTCACTGTACAAATGGCCCCACTGTTGGACACCAGGAGCAGATTGATCACGTAGGTGTCTGTACAAGCAAGTTGCAGCAAAGGCTGCAAGTCACATAAATAGTGATCAATCACATTGGGACCACAGAAAGGTAAACTCAAGGCCAGAAAAATCTGAGCTAAAGAATGCACACAGGAGCCCACCCAGGCCACAGCCACCAACACACCGCAGACCTGTCGACTCATGATGGTCATGTAGTGCAGGGGCTTACAGATGGCCACATAGCGGTCAAGAGCCATGAGTATCAGGATGAAGATCTCCAGACAGCCAAAGAAATGGAATGAAAAGACTTGTATTAGGCACTCACTGAAAGAGATAGTGGCATTCTTCAAAAGGGTGTCCACAATCATTCTAGGAGCTATGGAAGTAGAGAAGCAGGTATCAGATAAGGACAAGTGGAAAAGGAAGAAATACATTGGACTCCCAAGTGCCCGGCTGGTCTTGATAGTAGTAATAATCAGAAAGTTACCCAGCAATGTCCCCAAATAGAAAAGCAAGAAAGTGACAAACACTATTTTCTTCCTAACAGGATCCTGGGTCAACCCAAGCAGAATGAACTCAGTCACATTATTATTCAGCTGCATGATTTCATGAAGGAGGATGAAGAATGAGTATGAAATCGTTTATCTGCAAAAAAAAAATAGAGGAATTAATTCATGACATGATATGTGATTTTATGACATATCTCAAGAAAAATAAATATTTCAACATAGACATTTCAGTTGTGGTTTCTTAATGTGCCATCTCAGCTTTTCATCCCTGAACTTGTAATGACCACTTCATAGGGTCCTATGAGTCTCAAATAAGCTTGTGAATTTTATACTTTCCTACAATGCTCTTCAGATACAACTCTCCTCTGGCAGCCTTTGGTGACCACTTTGTGAAAAAGGAAATTCTCTCTCCTGTTCTCTAAAGCTTCCTTTGGTAGCTTTTCCTATAATATTACATACTAAAATTCAGTTATATGTGTGATTCCTTTAGCTTTCTTTTTAAAATAAGAATCATGCAGACTACATATTCTCAAGATTTTATTATCCATAATTCCAAACTCAATGTCTTGTACACTGTAGGTACTTCGAGATTTTTTAAATTGGATATTCTCTAGTACCTCTTACAATATCACGTTTATCTGATATTTTACTGCTATTCTGATTACTGAACATATTCATATCATTAACCTACTGTGACCTACCATCTATTATGTATGGTAAAGAGGTAAACATGATCCCAATTAATAAATCCAGAGGTCAATTTTAAATAAGTGAGTTAACCAGCTCCACAGGCTGGAGCGGGTGTTGCACTTTGTGTGGCCATGGAAGACTGGGGGACTCTGACACCCAGAGAAATGATTACCTCAAGCATTTGACACTTTTTACATGAATCCTTGGCTTTTAAAGAATACAAGGAGAGCTTCGACAGTGTTCATGTCCTCTGATCCTGGTGCAGGTTCTAGCACATGTCTTTGTGGATGACCACCTTCACTTTTCCCAGAGGTGTATTAACACCTTTTGTCATTGGTTCTCAAAGCAATTTGTTCCAAAAATGGGCAACAATGATCAGAGATGAAACCACACTAGTGAAATAGTGCATCTTCTAATAGCATACCTCAACTTCCCCAGCAAGTTCAGCCAACTTTAGGAAAGCTGGATCTGTCAAAACTATAGCAAACAGACAATTCTTGGGTTGGGAGGTAACAGGGATGAGCTGAAAGGAAAGTAGACAGTGGAGGATAAGTGAGAGAATACATGAGGGTGGAATACAGAGTGGTAGGCATATCTTCCCATCCTAGAAGTTGGTTTTATTGCACAGGCCACAGTGAGATTCATCACTTTCCTCTTAAACTACCCACCCCTCCTGACTCAGTTCTACTACACTTTCACTTTTACCTTTGGGAAACCCTATACTCATTTCATGTCCATGCAAAAATTTACCATTCTCTGTGGGAAAGCTAATAGATTGTACCACAATTCTTTATCCCTCAAAAGCCCAAATTAAAGAATCATTAAAACTCCCTCCCACGCACATGACACATTACCTTTCCCCTTCATCGTAGTTTTTAGCCTTCACATAGTCATGGTTTCTCTAAACTTTCCACGAGAAGTAGTTATTCGGCTGTTCAGACTTCATCTCAGATGTGTATCAACTGCAAATTGCATTCTTATGATATCATTCTAGCAACATGCAAAGAGTCATAATTTGAAACTGTGATATACAACATTGCACTTAAAGCTGTCACTCCTCTATTAACAGTTTCTCCAACTTCTAACTAGACATATTCTCTTCTAACTTTTGATACCCATAATGAGGATGCATCTTGCTCAGCTATCATACATGAAAAACATTTGAGAACTTCTCTGCACTCTTCCTCCTCAAGAAACTTTAGGGCATGGAATTCGGTTTCTCTCCCTACACAAGATGCCTTTTCACATACCTGGTGCTCACAAAATAGTTGTTGAATTCAAAAGATTATTTTATTCCAAAGCTGATTTTCATTCTACCTATTTACTACATTAACAATAAACTTCTAAAAACATTATTTTTTTCTTTTCCTTTCTCTGAGGAAGTAGGTGCAGTATAAAACATACAGAAATATATTTTTAAATCATGTTGGATTATTTTGTAATGATTCATTTCTGAGTTCAAAGATGTAAATAATCTGTCACTTACCCGTTAAAACACTCTAAATTGGTGTCAAGTGTTTTTATCCCTTTTTAAAAGCAGCCCTCCATGAAATACAGGGGTGGGAGAAATCCCTTTCTGCATTCCCAAGGGAAAATTTTAAGACATAATGACATACAACATTAGCATCCTGGAGAGTGGCATTCCCTAGTGTTCCACTTCCTTTGCTGATCAGAAACATCCCACATATTGTAGTAAACTTAACTTGGATTTATCCATTTAGCCTACAGAAGAGTAAGTTAACCCTCCTCATCCTAAGTAACCAAATTCAAACGAGCGTTTGGAGGTATTAGGTGCCTCAGGATGACCAAAGATATCAGGCAATAAGAGCCCAATACAAAGGATGATTGAAGGTAATAGAGAAAACACAGGAAGAAGAAATAGCAGTGTCTTTGGTAGAAGAGGAAGTGGATCAGCAAGAGACTACTTTGCTCCCATCCAGGGCCCTAAAACAACCCTCCAGCATTAGGAGACAAAACCTTTTCTAGTTCTTATCATTTATTTGCAAGTACAATCCAGGGAAGGCAGTGTGGTTCAATTGAAGTTCAATTCTTACCCAATTTATCTGTATCATATTTGGAGAGAAAAAAAAACTTGAACACTAAAATAGGCTGGTTTCCTGTGAAGGGAAGAGATTCTTTGAAGCAGAAAGACTTTTCCTTATGTATTAAATATTATTAAAATGTGTGATCTAGAAATTTAAACCTGAGGTATATGATTATGCTTCTATTAATAAGAAACATGTTTATAAAAATGTTTCCATCTAAGTCTATATACCTATATTAATTAAAGGTGACTTGTGGAGATTCAGAGAAGCATGACAATAAAGGACCTTAGAGTACTGCACGATATCATAAAGTTCTGTGTTCCCCAGAATTTAGCCTGGGCTCAAAAGCCTAGCCAAGTAAAACGAGATCTTCTGTTTGGAAAATAATCATGTGATGTATCATCTCTACTCTCTTACTTATTTATTGCAGAACTCTATAAATAGATGAACCTCCAGAATCTTGAGTCTGTGTGTCCTTTAGCCTACGAGAAATCCCTTGAAAGTGAAGACCTCAAAAAGATGGCCTAATTAAAGACAAATTTATCTTAATCTTGTTTTGTAATTTAATAATTCAATATGAAGATTGGTGGGGTAATGGAATAGAGGAATAAGAAAGCACAGAGAATTATTAGGGCAGTGAAACTACGCTGTAGAATACTATAATGATGGATTCATGTCATCATATATTTGTTCAAACTCACAGAATGTACAACACCAAGAGAGAACCCTAAGGTAAACTATGGACGTGGGTGATAATGAGGTGTCAATGGAGGTTCACCAAGGCTAACAAAAGTGCTGCTCTGGTAGGGCACATTGATAATGGGGGTAGGCTGTGCATGTGTATACGAGGCTATGTATACACAAATATATGGGAATTCTCTATACCTTCCACTCAATGTTCCTGCTAAACATAAAAAATAAGTCTTCAATTTTTAAAAAATCCAATGTGACTTATTAGCTGATGTATAGACTTTTACACATATACGCCAAATGTTTCTCTGAGGTGTAACTCCTTGGGGTCATGAGCTATATTGAGGCAATGATGGTGATGTATTGTTTAGATCTGCCTTAGTTACAGATGCCTTGGACTCCAGCCCTGCCTTTGGCTCACAAAGCAGGGAAGGAAAAGTATATTCCCTGTTGTGCATGGCCAACTGTGGTCACTATCTCCTTCCAACATGGACTCATGGTCTCCAAGGCTGATGCAATGCTTTAATTATTTAGAACACTGGGTGCCAAAACTACTTCCACACTAAGAGGCACTTTTTTTAATCAACTCTCCAGTGATATCTTCTTCTAGCAACCCATGAGTGTTTGGCAAGAAGCTTTGGTGATGAATCTTACTATTGAGCTACTGAAAATGGCTTCTACTAGCAGACACAATTCCCCCAACATAGTGAATTGCCTGAAGATATTACATCAGCCACCTTGAATGGCGTCTCTGGGTCCAGTGCCCTGCCCCGGCATGAACTATGTCTGAGGCCTCTTTCCTTTCTCCCCATCATTGAGTGCATGCCAGCTCTCTGCCTTCACACAAAATATCTTCCTGAGATCCCTCTCCTCACTTTCTTGCCATTCAGGGCACCGGCACAGCACCATTGTTTATATACATGGCATCTAAGGTCACTCTTTTAGTGTGGGAACAATTGTTTCTCAAATATGAATATCTCCTAGAAGACTTTTAATAAAAATTCTGTTAAGTTCAGCTTTAGCCTTGATATTCAGCCCAAATGATTTATCAGCCCAAATAATTTATCAGCCTAAACTTCAGCATTTGAAAGGCTGAAGAGCTTGATACCATTTCAGGGTCATTTCTGACATTTCTGCCCATCAGGGATATGACAGCATAGGTCACTTCCACATCCAATCAGCATAATGTTTCTGTTTACAAATCAGTCATGGCATTCAGATTCATTGCTAATATATGAACATTTACTCTCAAGTATTAGTGAACAATTTAGGCATGACTTAGAGAGAGTGTCTCCTCATTTGTTTTATTATTTTCACTTTGGTTTCCTTTTGCGTATGAAATATGAAGCAGATGGACATCCTCATATCAATCATTGTAATATTAACTTCTTTTCCAAAATGTGAACTCAGACACAACAGCCACAGTTCAGCTGCAAATAACGGTAAATCACCTCAGGAACAAGCACAAATAAGGTTAGAAAGAAAAATGAAATTGCACCACTTTTTCTTCATTCATTTTTTTTACCTAACACATTATTGATAAAGAATGGAATCCTATCTCTTGTGCTTGCCTCAAACTAATTAATTATATGAATACAGCTTGCACAGTTCTGTAATAGTAACTGTGGTTGTGAATGCACATACACATATAATCCCTTTTTTGATATTTGTTTTTATTTTTTATTTTACTTTTTCCATTTTTTTATTTTATTGTTGTTCAAGTACAGTTGTCTGCATTTTCTCCCCATCTTTCTCCCTCACCGCAGCCATCCCCACCTTGACCCCCTGATTCCACCTCCCTCCTTGGTTTTGTCCATGTGCCCTTTATAGTTGTTTCTGAAAGCCCTTCCCCCTTCTCTCCCCATTATCCTCTCCCACCTCCCCTCTGGTTACTGTCCACTTGTTCTTAATTTCAATGTCTCTGATTATATTTTGCTTGCTTGTTTTGTTGATTAGGTTCCACTTCAAGGTAAGATCATATGGTATTTGTCTTAAAGTATGTTTTAAAAATTTAACATTTTCACTTTTTTATTTGGTTTGGACAGTTGTAGAAAATAATGACCATTAGGAGGGGTTTTGGTGAATTCTTCCAGTAAGATGTTGAAGAAAGTTTCCAGGATAGGGCAGGGAGGGTGAGAGGAAAAAACAGTTAAATGCAGGATACTGGACCAAGTTAAAAAATGCACAGTCTTTGGAGAGAAGGAAAATAAGCTTTTCCTGGAACCTCCGGGGGATCGTGGATGTTCTAGGTACCACTTCTGTTACCCACAAAGATTTTCAAAATTCTCCTTTCGATTACTTCCCAGCAGACCATGCTAGAGCAGAAATAACCTAGTGTTCCCAGCCACTGGGGTAAGACTGAAGAACTAACAACTGCCAAGATTTCTACTCTTGCTGAGTGACATCAGACAAAGGTGCTAGCACACCTGAGTATGCAGGGAGGTCACTGTCATATCAGTGGGGTCTGGGCAAATTAACTCATCCTGGGTAATATCAGAAATCAAGTTGTAGAGAACCTCTGGAAACATGGGATTAAAGCTCCCCCTGAAGTCAAAGGAATCCATAATGAAATGTATTCTCAGAGTGGAGTGGACTTTGACTTGATTTCAAGTCATCATGAGTTTTCTCTTGGTCATTTTGGCATTGGTATTGGCAAACTCTAACCTCACGGTCTATGGGTTCTTGGAGCAGAAGCAAATGGGTGGAAGCAAGGGAGGGAGGTGGGTGTGGCTGGGGTGGGTTGGGAATGCAGACAACTGTAATTAAACAAGAATAAAATAATTTATATAAATAAATAAAATTATAAAAGAAAAAAGAAGCAAATGCCTTTTATCAGTTATTTTGGCATTTCTGCTTCCATCTAGTTGTCAAAAGTGACAAAAGCAACCAGCTGTCTGGATGTAAACTCAAACTTTATTATTATTATTATTATTATTATTATTATTATTATTATTATTATTTTAGAGAGAGGGGAAGGGAGGAAGACAGAGAGGGAGAGAAACATCAATGTGTGGTTGCCTCTCACATGGCCCTCACGGGGACCCGGCCTGCAACCCAGGCATGTGCCCTGTCTGGGAATCGAACCTGGACCCTTTGGTTCCCAGCCCGCACTCAATCCACTGAGCTACACCAGCCAGAGCTAAACTCAAATATTTTAAAGATGTCATTCTACTGTCTCCTAGTTTACATTGTTTCTGGTGAGAATTCTGCTGTAATTTTTATTTTTATTTCTCTGTGCATAGTACCTTTTCTCTTTAGGTCCTTTTAACATTTTTCTTTGCTGCTGCTTTTGACCAATTTATTGTAATTTATATTTTATTGTAATTCCCTCCATGATTTTTGTGCTTGGGGTTTGTTGGATTCTTGGGTCTATGCATTTACAACTTTTATTACATTTGGGCCATATGTTTTGCTGTTCTCCCTCCCATTCATTCTATTCTTTGATGATTTCCAAATCAAGTAGAGGAACAGTCACAAAACCTCATCCCTGCCCAGGTTGGGGCATCCTGGTTCCCGATCATTTCTGTAGCTCTCCAACCCTTTTATTAATTTGGCCTTTATGCAATCTTCCCACAAAGTGTTGCTTGAGTCAAATAACAAACCAGTCACAGCTCCAAGTTTCACCTCATCCTAGAGGATTTTGTAGATTTGCTTGTCTTTAGAAAATATGAATGTGTTGTGTAAATTTTTAACCAAATTGTGCTTCAACCTGTGATTCCAGTCTATTTATTCCATTCTGTTTCTCCCACCTTCTCTAATTGAACCCTTATCTAAAATATAAGAGGATTTGGGCACTCTATTATCTAATAATGAGAAGGAAATTCCTGAAGCTCTCTGAGCTTTCATTTAGTAGCAAACATTTTTCTCACAGTACAATAAATTTGAAGGAATAACAAGAGATAAGGATTGAGTTGTATTTTGAGTGTCTTGGTTACTTAAGAGTCAATTGCACTTAAGTATAATCTTCATAAAGCCAGATTTAAATGCTCTCAAAACAGAACTGTAAGAAATTCAAAAAATTGTTCATTTGAAAGAAGTATGAAACTAAATAGCTACTTGTGAATATGGTATTGAGAGCTCTGACAAATGTCCCATTTGAGGCTCAAATATTTATTCTGTCACCACTTGCCTAAACCAGAACTATTGGGAATTTTTGGTGCAACATACATTTTATCTTCAGTTGATGGAAATGCTTCACATACTTAGGGGTCTATTGTGTTCCCTTCTCATTAGCCCATATGACTAGGAGTAATACTTTCTGGTGCCAATGTGATGGTAATTATAAACTCGGGTACTGAAATGGCATGACAGTACTTGATTATCAGATTATGAAGTTCAAGTGGAGTTCGTGGGGGGTGAGAATTATACACATGGATTAGGCTGTCTTCCATATGAAAAAAAAAACTTTAAAATATTCTCCTATAAAACTGAAAGACCAAATTTGAGAATTACTAGACCTCACTTTTAATACTGGATTCTTCTTCAAAAATCTGAATTTTGAGTACTATAGAAGCAAACAACAACAACAAACCTTCTTTCCTGATACCCAAATAAAGATAAGAGACAAGGAAAATTAATTCTTTTCCTGCAAATGTTCATACACCCAAAAGTAATGTTCAAGAAATAAGAAAGATAAAGCTCCTTATCTCCCAACTGGACAAGATTTCCACTTTCCTTTCTCCCGTTATCTCTCTTCATCATGCATTGTTCTCTGCCCTCCCTTCTTTCCCGATCATCCCTTATTTCTGCTGCCAAACTCTCTACCGCCTCTTCCTCTCCTTTTTGAGGAGCAGTGGAAAGACCCCAAAGAGCAACTGACTCCACAGACAGTGCTGTCTTGTCCAAATATCACACTCCTCCTTACCTCACCATGCACAGAATTAATTTTGAGAGGTTTTTCAGAGACAGTTTAGGTTTTCACTGATGCTTCTAGCTTTTATCGGAGTTGAAGGGTTCATCAGTGTAGACACTCCCAGTGAAGGAGGCTCAGGCACAGATTTCCAGAGGAGCAATTTCTCAGAACATCTTCTCTAATCATCAGGTTGTCAAGATGGCAACCTGGGCTCTGTAAGAGTCCAGGCCCTAGGGATTAGCTCTGATGACTGCATTCGTAAGAACAAAATGTAGGAAAGAATTGGTGTATATACACGCTCTCATGCACATACACTTATTCTGTTATTTGTCAGTACTTTTCTTTCCTAAGAAAAATGTGTATGGGAAGCTAAATGACCTAATGAGTAAGACCAAATGTTGATAGGATTCAAGCAAGAGTCATCCTAGGTGTTCAAAATGGCTGTGGATTTTAAGTAATACCCATATTCTAATGCAATCCTCTCAGATTTTTGTTTGTTTCCCCCCAAAGAATATTTTATCTTTTCTGCCTATGAAACAGAACTAAGATATTAAGAAAGTATACATTGGAGTCCCCATATAGTATTTATTAACTGAAGTCATACTTTGTTAACCATAACTTTTTCATGGCATTTTTCACCGTTGCATTCCTCAGTGTATAGATCAGAGGGTTGAGCAAGGATGTCCCATTTGTATAAAATACAGCCACCATCTTGTCTACTGGAAATGTGGTTGCTGGGTGTGTATATATGAATATACATGGACCAAAAAATATGACAACCGCAATAAAGTGGGACATGCATGTGGAAAGGGTTTTTTGCCTTCCTTCTGTGCTGTGGTTTCTCAGAGAGTACAAGGTGACAACATAGGACATAAGGAGGATTATAAAACTTACCATGCAAATGGCCCCACTATTAGAAACAACTAGTAAATTTATCACATGTGTGTCCACACAGGCAAGTTTCAACAAGGGCTACAAGTCACAAAAATAGTGGTCAATCACATTGGGGCCACAAAAGTGCAATTGCAAAGCTAGGAAAATCTGTGTTGAAGAGTGGATACAAGATCCCACCCAGGCCAGAATCACCAACACGCCACAGAGTCGCTGGTTCATGATGATTGGGTATCACAAGGGCTTACAAATGACAACATACTGATCAAAGGCCATGAAGATGAGTACAAAGATCTACATGCACCCAAACAAGTGGGCTGCGAAGACCTGAGTCATGCACTCATTGTAGAAAATGGTCTTCTGTGAAAAGGCATTCACAATCAATTGGGGGGCCATGGTTGTAGAGAAGCAGGCATCAACAAATGACAGATAGAACAGGAAGAAGTACATGGGACTCCCAAGAGTCTTGCTTGTTTTAAGTCACTACAATGAGAAAGTTCCCTGCCAATTGCTGCAAGATAAAGAAACAAGAAGACCACAAATATTGCTTTCTGCTTTCCTGCATCTTGTGTCAATGCAAACAAAATGAATTCAATCACACTGCTATTCATTGCCATGCTGGTGGCTGTAGGTAAGATGCAGTTGACCAAGGTTTGATCTGCAGAGAGAAGAAAAGAAGAGTAACCTTGAGATCAGTGACAGAACTCTACATTTTTTGTTTCTGCTCCATCCTGTTACCTCCAATTTCCTTTAATTTTCTATGAATCTTTGTAAACCTGAAGATGTCCAAGGCCCTCCCAGATCTATCTCTTGTTCAGAAATTCACTGCATTTGACCAAACATTTTGCATTTGGCATATGCTTATTAACACACATAAGGCAAATGTAGTGTCAGCAAATAGAGAAGAGATCAATAAGAAACCTCTATTGTAGCCAGATTCTCAAGATGCAGGAGGAAATATTGGAAAAGTCTTCTTTCTAGCTAAAAGCCAAGAACGCCAAGTTATGCAGTTTGAATATTACTATTGGTGAAATGTAAATTTTGGAGGCACACAAAACATGAAAATAGATTTTATTAAGATTTATCCAGCACCGAAGAAAACACTACCACTCAGATTTATTTAACAAAAGTTAGTCATCGTTTGTTTCTAAATTTAGTCCAACTAGACTTTGAGCTGATCTGTAATGAAGTGCCTACCTCCTTCAAGATGTCAAAGTTCTTCTGAGGACATATGTCTTTCTATTCCTTGCACTTAGAAACTCGGTGGGAAGCGTAC
>PVJI01022869.1:0-24529 GCA_004026765.1 Micronycteris hirsuta
TCCCTCTAGAGTGCCACACCCCTCCTAAAATCCTCAACGGGTACAAGGAAGATGGACACAGAATCCGCTTTGAACCTGGAACATCTATAAAATATAGATGTGACCCTGGTTATGTGCTGGTGGGAAAAGAATCCATACATTGTACCTCTGTGGGGGTGTGGACACCCACTGCCCCCAAATGCAAAGGTGCCAGGCTTTATATACATGTGTTTTATAATTTTGAAATTGCCTTGACTTGATTTCTCATCCTAGTCTCTTTTTTTTAGTGGCAGAGTGTGAACCTATAGGAAAGTATCTCTCTAGAAAACCCCAGGCTCAATTTATTAGACCAGATGTTAACTCTTCTTGCGATGAAGGGTGAGTGAGTGCTGGCTTATCAGTGCACACTGCAGGCTCTGTGTAAGAGTTTACTGCAAAGACCTGTCTCTGTCACATGTTCATGGAAGTGTTGATTGTGCTATTTTTCCCATGTCTGGTAACTATGCCTATGCAATGGCTGATGGAGCTGATGCTGGCTACATTTTTGTTCCTATTGCTTCTTGTCCTGAACGTGGTGAGTCTGCTATAGAGCCAATAGCTCCTGCTTAGCTTAGTGGTCAGTAAATGACAAAATGACATGACTGTATCTCTAGGTACCGGTTAGGTGAGAGTGTTTATCAGCTGTGTCAAGGCATGATTCCTTGGTTTGCGGAGATTCGTCTTTGTAAAGGTGAGTAGCATATATAACAGAGAAATTGAAATAATGTGAGATCTATGCATGCCCTGGGAGATTTCTGTTTTAGGCTCTGTTTTGGGAATAAGAATATTAATCTCTGTTGCATTAACTTTGTCAAGTTTTGCTGTCTCTCTACTGTCACCTCTCTCTCCTTCAAAGCATAGCAAACAGTTAATTTAAATGTATTTAGTTGCTGATCCTCTCTTGTGATTTAGGAATATAAGATGATGAAAGCAGTGAGTATATGAGCCACCATGCTTAATTTGAGATACACTGTAGTTTAGTGGAGATAAAGGAGATTGGTATGGGATCTGATCTCTTATTCTGTCTCTACTGCATCACATGATCTTGGCCAATTTTGGTAACTTCTCTGAAACTTTAGCCCCTCATATGTAAAGTCAGCACAAGAATGCTGACTTCAAAGTTATTATAATTAAGTGGTACTCTCCCTACTTTGTAAATGAGAATATTGCCTGTCAAAAAGTGGATGCTCAATCAACAATTATTATTCTTGACTAAACTATCATATCACCTCAACATAAAGATGGCACTCCAAAAATACTTAACTCTACATGCTCCTCTGCCTTTTATACACCTATTGTTTATTAAAAACCAAAATTTTAATAAATAGTTTCCTACTGGTCTTGACTGCCTCCCAATATGATATTGACGTACATGTTCACTTTTAGCAAAGATTTCCGCTATAGAAGTCCTTCCTAGGAATCCTATTTAAACTGAATTTTACACTTCTAATGAGCTTTGACATAACTCATATCATCAAAACTCGCCCGTATCCTCCAGGAAATGTGATAACAATGGTTTCATAACCAGGTTCATGTCTCTTCTTTGGTTTCTAATACTGAAACAGATTTATTTAATCACTTCTCATATCTCCAGAAATCACCTGCCCACCACCCCCTGTTATCTACAATGGGACACACACAGGCAGTTCCACAGAAGACATGCTGTATGGAACCACAGTCACTTATACGTGTAACCCTGGGCCCGAGAAAGGAGTGGAATTCAGCCTCATTGGGGAAAGCACCATCCACTGTACAAGCAACAATGAAGAAAGAGGCATCTGGAGTGGCCCTGCTCCTCTGTGTAAACTTTCCCTGCCTGCTGTTTGGTGCTCATATGCCAGCGTTTCAAATGGACACAAGATATCTGGCAAGGAAGCCCCATATTTCTACAATGACAGTGTGACATTCAAGTGTGATGAAGGATTTACTTTGAAGGGCAGCAGTCAGATTCGTTGCAAAGCCAATAACACCTGGGATCCTGAAATACCCATGTGTGAAAAAGGTAAAACCAAATAGAGAAAAATGGGAGGTATTTACTTAATTTTCTTATCTCCCACCCAAACCTAGAGTCATGGGAAAAGTCAGTGGGGCACAAATTACTCTCCTGTTTCTTCCATCTGTAACAGAATGTGCCATGTGTTGTTTGTATGTTCTTCATGTAAATACCCCTTGTATCCAGAGTATATTCCAGGTAGATAATGACAGGACCTGACTAAAGATGTCTTAGTTCTTTCAAAAGTACAGAAAGCATTTAGTATTTAATTAGAGCTTTGTGATCCTTGGCTTAAATGTTTAAGATTGTCTGTTGTCAAATTTTGTACACTTAATGTTCCAGAGCGTAAATTCCTTTTTTGTTGGTATTTATGTGGGGAGTTTTCTCTTCAGACTGCCAGCCACCTTCTGGGCTCCTCCATGGTCAGCACACAGGTGGAAACAGGGTCCTCTTTGTCTCTGGGATGACTGTAGACTACACCTGTGACCCTGGCTACTTGCTTGTGGGCAACAAATCCATACACTGTGTGCCTTCAGGAAATTGGAGTCCTTCTGCCCCTCGGTGTGAAGGTACTTTCAGTTCCAGAGTTGCCTTTCTCTTTGATACCCGGCATGTGTAAGTAATTCCAACCTTCTTCCTCTAGAAGCACCATGTCAGCCTGTGGGAGAAGATGTTCAAGAGCCTCCAGGTGATTCCCATGTGATTCCAGTTAATACATCCTGTCAGGATGGGTGAGTATGAGGTGGTCCTTTCAGAGAGGCTCTCCACTTTGTGCAGTACTTCTACCCTCAGCTTGTCTTCATGACTCTCTCTAGAGGTTTCTCATTGCCACACCCACAGGAAATGTAAGGTTCCAAAGGGCCAACTAACACCTCTGACTTTTTAGTTCTTTCCTGACCTGGAAATGGCTTTGCTGTGAGCAACTCTAACTCTAATAGTTTTCTTACTTGGAGGGTCTAGTGTTTTAATTTCTCTTTACCAAAATTTGTGTTTAGGAGTGCCTCTGCATTTGTAGTGTGGAGGGACTAGGTTTCAGAGGTGTGATACTGAGAAGAAGCAGTATACTTTTATCTCTCTCTAGGTACCAGCTGACTGGACATACTTATCGGAAGTGTCAAGATGCTGAGAATGGGGTTTGGTTCCAAAAGATTCCACTCTGTGAAGGTAAGACAGCACTTGCAGTTGTCAGTGGGGTAGTAAGGCATTAGAGCAACAGGCCATTGAGGAACTACCTCAACAGTCTTTGTGCTCTATGTCAATGTGCCTCAGACAAGAAATATCTTTCCTTTTTGGTCATCACTCTGTCATTGGGAAGCAAAGCTCTCAAGTAGGAACTGAGTATTTGGCATACATCTCCTGAACTATATTTGTATGCTCTGGATATATATTACATATATATACTTCTAATTTATGGTAATATAGCTGTGTTTCTTTCATTCTTATTACTTTACTATATTATTAAAAATTTTTAGAATGAATATATATTATTTATATAATCAAAATATTCATAAACAGTTTTAAAGAAAACATTATAAGTCTAATTCATATTGTAGTTACATGCTATACGCACAGTTGCAAAGCTTCAGTTGTACTTGAATGATGACTGTTCACCTTGGTGTACTTGCTAAAGCAGAACTTCCTGAATATCTTCTGCAGCTCTGCACTGCCCACCTCCACCAGTGACTGACAATGGGAGGCACACCGGTATGATGGCAGAACACTTTCTGTACGGAACTGAAATCTCTTATGAATGTGACCAAGGATTCTCTCTTCTGGGAGAGAAAACTATCCGATGCATAAGTGATTCTAAAGGACATGGATCTTGGAGCAGACCACCCCCACAGTGCTTAAAACCTCCTCCTGTGACCCATTGCTCTAACCCAGAAGTCAAACATGGATACAAGCTTAATAAAACTCGTTCATCATATTCCCACAATGACATTGTGTATGTTGCCTGCAACCCCGGCTTCATCATGAATGGCAGTGACTTGATTAGGTGTCATACCAATAACAAATGGGTGCCAGGTGTACCAACTTGTATCAAAATAGGTAAGTTATTTTAAGACATCAACTATGGGATGGTGCTCAAAATAAGGAAAAAGATTTTTGAATCTGCACCTCCTTGCTATTTGACCTAAAGAAAAGCATGTAAAAGCTTGCTTAACAAGATACCTGCCTTAGCTTCTCACCCAATTCTTTTTTTCTTCTTTCCCTTCTAAGTGGATTGAGCTAAATATATGAAAGGATAATGGTTAATTGGCAAATGGATAGTGTCTACAAAATTTGTTATTTTTACTAAATTAGAATGATAAGAACACACCTACCATTGGGGGGGTGGTCAATGATGTGGCTTGATAATTGGATATTTAAGGCTGTAAGACCAGCCAGAAAGAGAACTTTGGGTATTCTGAGGAGTGAAGCTGGCCTCCGGACCCTTTGAATTCTCTCTCTTGTAACTTTAGTTATCACTTGTCAGTTTTATTTCTGCCAGTGACTAGGTGACTATCTACAATAGAGGGTGGCAGTTAGTGACCCAAGAACTGAATTTAAGTCACCAGAACAGTTCTCTTTGGCCAACATAATATTCTCATTTTAAGCAAAACACATATCCACAGCCCAAGATAAATACTGAACCTCTGATTTAGTGAGGGTTCCCTCTGTTCTCCTGCAAGGCAGCAGTTGCTTGAATTGGGCTTTGGCTGTCATTTTTAGAAGGGCAGGTTCTCTCTTCTTTGTGGTATCTAAAGGGAAAAGGGGAGACTACTATTGGTTGATAGATTACAATTGTGGGCTGCAGCCAGGGGTGTTTCATTATCTTTTGACATTTTTCTTCAGATCATATACAGCATACATAGACAGTGCGAATCTCTGCCCAGTGCTGCTTGGTTCGGGTGGAATGGATATTACTAGGTACCGATTAGTTGGCCTGTTGCCTGCCTTCTTTCTGTGTGGCCATCATCCGCAGAAAGGGTTGGCTATGTGTTCCGTTGTGCTAAATTAAAGACCCTTTTTATTGGTGTCTAAGCCCTCGTAGGATGTCAGCCTCCATTTAAGATCCCCAATGGGAATCACACTGGTGGAGATATAGCTCGATTTTCTGCTGGAATGTCAGTCCTGTACAGCTGTGATGAAGGCTACCTGCTGGTGGGAGACGCACTCCTTCATTGCACGCGTGAGGGAACCTGGAGTCACCCTGCCCCTTATTGTAAAGGTGCATTATCTATTTACTATTTTTAATCAAATTTGTCCCAAACAGAGATATTTAGTTAGGTACTTTCAACTTAAAATTAGAAAATATATGCTTTAATTAGATCATTTAATTAAATACATTCTAATTAGATTAATACATTAATTAACCTAAATACCACAAAATAAGAAAAATGACTGAGGGTGTAGTTTATCTGGTGAGTGATCAATTATACAGTCCTTTAAATATATAAAGTTGAACTGTTTATATAAATTAAACAACCAAAGTGTATTACACCGTGATAACAATTATTGTAAGTATGCATCTGACAAAACACTAATGAAAAAGTACAGTGACTTTTTTCAGTGTATTTCTTTTGAGCGATGGTGGAATTATGGGTATATATTTTTTATAAAAGTTTCATTAGGCATATAGAATATGAGCAGTTAAAATGGGGGGGCAAAAAATCTGGAGCTTATTTATTTAAAAAATTGTGTATTTGTTCTTGCTTGTTTAAACTTCAGTCACCTTCAAAGCACTCTCCGTTTGATGCAATATACATATTGAGACATTTTTTCCACTACACAAAACAGTTTTTGAACTCATCAATTTGGGTGCCTTTTAGTGCTTCTGCTGTTTTTTGTTCTACCTCTTCCACATTGGCAAAATATTTCCCTTTGAGGACTTTTTTCAGCGGGGGAAACAAAAAAAAGTCACTCGAGATGAGATCAGGTAAATAGGGAAGATGGGGTATAAGGGTCATGCCGTTTTTGGTCAAAAACTGCTGACCACTCAGTGCTGTGTGGGCAGGTATACCTGTAAATCGCCCGTCATGAAATGGGCAAATGTGCTGAAAGAGTCAAAAAAAATTCAGAGGCTGAACACAGCCTCTCACAACAACATCAGCTGGCATACTGATACAGATGGGTTCCTAGAACACTCACATTGTGGAGGAAGCCTGTACTACAAGGGGCCCGCCCTCCAGAAGATAATTACAATTCTGGGGTCCCTCCTCATATGCAACATTTGGTGAGCACTTTTTCCTGTGTGTCTGATACTGTACACAACATTTGAGTGCATTGTCATTCAGTCTTTTTGAGAACCATATGAAGTTGGTGCCATTTTTATTCCTATATTAGAGATGAAGTCTCAGTAGAATGAAGAGATTTGTAACTTTTCCAAAGTCACATATTAGGAAGGTCTAGCATCAGGATTCAAATCCAAAAGTCTCACACTATTGACCCCTGCACTGAAGAGATGAAAGGAAAAAGGAGGAAGCATGTACATATATGAAGAATTGACAGTAAGAGTCGACAGTGATAAAACAGTAATTCAGAATTCCTACCCATTTAGCCCTCACAGTTTCCCCGACAAGTCATTAAAATTAACCAGCTATTAGTTTAGAAACTGAAACACAAGGAAGGAAAATAATCCTGGTTCAAATTACCTAGAGGTTATTGAGACGGATGGCTGACCCTGAAAGACTCTACCTGAGTTTTCATTTTGTTGTTTCAATGAGGCTTTACTTACTGAGGATGAACTAAGTTGGTTTTGTGAAACTTTTCATTAGGGGCAGAATCTACTTCATTGGTAAATTAGATTCCTTTGATTTCAGAGGTAAACTGTAGCTTCCCAGAGTATATGAATGGAATGCAGAAGGGGCTGGAGTCTGGGAAAAAGTATCAGTATGGAGCAATTGTTACTTTGGAGTGTGAAGAAGGGTATACCCTGGAAGGCAGTCCCCAGAGCCAGTGCCAGGAGGATCATGGATGGAACCCTCCCCTGGCTGTGTGCAGATCACAAGGTAAGTGCAGGGGACTTTGGTGACACTTGTCTCACTGGAGAAAAGAGACTGAGGGATATCCCTCAATGTTAGGGACTCATGGGTTTTAAATTGACATAGACCTGTAACCAGTGGTACAGTAACAGACAAATTTGAGTTGGTTGTCTATTCTAGAAAAAGCAAAACTTTCTGAGGACAAGGGAAGTAAAGAAAGAAAGAGGATTACTAACTTAAAAGATGCAAAACTCGTGACCTTACATTTTGTAAGGGGCTGCTACTGAGACTTCTCTTGTGCTGAATCTTGATTTATAAGGGCTTACCAATTTGACAGGGACCTCAAAAAATATGTTAACAAGCCCTGGCTGGTGTAGCTCAGTGGATTGAGCGCGGGCTGGGAACCAAAGTGTCCCAGTTTGATTCCCAGTCGTGGCACATGCCTGGGTTGCAGGCCAGGTCCCCAGTGAGGCCCATGTGAGAGGCAACCATACATTGCTGTTTCTCTCCCTCTCTTTCTCCCTCCCTTCTCCTCTCTCTAAAAATAAAAATAAAAAATAAATTTAAAAAAATATGTTAACAAACCAGTTATAGCAGTTAATATTTGCATTCTAACCTGAGAAATCCCTGACTATATTGGTTTTTTAGTTCGTGAACTACCCCAACTTAATTTAAAAAGTGAAAACAAGTTCAATGAGTTGCAATTTAAGAAATGAGAGAAGAGTAGATAAAACTAAGGCTCCAGTTCATCCTTTTAAGTAGACTTAGAGAGAGAGGAATGTTAACTTAGCGAGAACACTAACTTCGGGAGAGTACCGTGTAACTTTGGGCTACATTGAATCATGCAGCTAGACTAATGTGTTCATGATTTTGGATTTTCCTTAGGCTCACTTGCTCCTCTTCTTTGTGGTAAGTTTCCTTTAATAATTAAAAAAACATTCTAATGCTTTATAAAAATTTATATAAAATTTGAGGTCTTACATTCTGCCTGTTACCATTTTTTTCTTTAACTCGTTAAGAAATTATCTTTTGTGGTGTTTTAAAGAAATTTTAATGTGCCCTTTAATGTGCAAACTGTCACTTTTGGATAGAATTAAATAAACAATTTGAACAGCCAG
Source organism: Micronycteris hirsuta (assembly GCA_004026765.1). NCBI lineage: Eukaryota > Metazoa > Chordata > Mammalia > Chiroptera > Phyllostomidae > Micronycteris > Micronycteris hirsuta. Next base: position 8,094 of record PVJI01022869.1, read on the forward strand.
CTATTCCCAGTTTTTAGGTTGAAATTTTAGTTTATATTTACTCTTGGTCTTTTGCATGATCAGGCACTATCAAAATAGGCTGGCTTATTCTACTATAGAAAAATATATTTCGCAACTGAGAATTAAATATTGTCATGCAAAGTCATAGGATCCTGTGTCCCCAGCTCCTAGCTTTGCCCCAGTGGCAAGAACATTACTACTAAAATGAAAGGAACAGAGAAGCCCAACAGAACTTGACTGGAACCCTGTGGCCAAATGCTTGGCACTTTAGATTAAATGTGGAATGTATTGAATCATAAAAACTCTAAGCCCAAGTTGATTATTTAGGAATTCTATATTTATATGGCTCAGAAAAGAGAAGTAAAAAAGTAACATGCCATAATCCCCACCACTAGGAATAGTCTCCATAATCATTTCAAAATTATATAGATCACATTTTTCTGCCATTTGATACTTGCTGTTTTGTTTCCTAGGTGTTTCTGCAGGTTCTGTGGTTCTTATCTGCTTGACTGTTTTCGTCTTACACATGATATGTAAATACAGAGTACAGTAAGTTCAATGCATGCTTAACGAAAATTCACTACAGGTTTCAGCTTCTTGCTTGAAACTAAACACAGAAGCACAAGTTACAGGAAAGGAATATAGCAATGTGAGAACTGGAATATAGTGTCTTATGCTGTATACAGGAAGCCCTATCTGTAAGATCTTAAAAGATATTGAATATTTATTTAAATGGTTTATAATCAAATGACACATTATAAAAATTCTAGAAAACAGAGAAAATCCTACAGGTAACAACTATAGATATTTTGGTATATTCCTATCTGATCTTTTTCATATTCTTCTCATATTCCTATCTGATCTTTTTCATATTCTTCTCATATTCTTTTTTCTTTACTCTTTTTAAACTAAATTTTGGTAGTATAGCCCCTGTGCCTAATATTTTTCACTTTGTACATGTATGTACTTTGTATCTTTACATCATGCTTTCTTTTTTATGACATAAAAGCATATTGTTCTATTATATGTATTCCTGCATTGTGGAAATATAGGTGGCTGCTATATTGATCTTAATAATAAAGATATGAGGAATACCTTTTAATAAATTTCACATGTGCGTGTACTTATTTCCAGTGCTTATATTTCTGGAATTACTAGGGATAAGTGTATGATGTTTTAAGATATTTAATAAATATTGCAAGTGATTTTCCAGAAAGTTTGTTCTAACTTGACAAAATATCAAATGATTAATATATTTGTGTTTGTTGTATTTGTGTATGTATTTCTGTATGTTGTGTTTCTGGACTGCTTTTTCTGCTTTACTGATATATCCATTTTATCAAAACCACTTTGTGTTGCCCTAGCCAGATGGGTGGGCGTTGTCCTGTAAACCAAAAGGTCACCAGTTTGATTCCCAGTCAGGGCATGTGCCTGGGTTCTGGGGTTCTGTGTTCTGCCCTGTCAGGCACTTACAGAAGGCAGAAGGCAACCAATTGCTGTTTCTCACATCAGTATTTCTTTCCCTCTCATTCTCCCTCCCTTCCTGTCTCTCTACGATAAAACTTTTTGAAAGTTTTAAAGAAAAAAAGCTACTTTGTGTTTAATAAGTGTTGCTTCCTACTATTGTACTATTTGGTAGGGCAGGAATCCCCTCACTATAATTTTTTTTTAGAATATTTTATTCTCTTAAGTTTGTTCTTTCCGGTGACTTTTTGATCATTTGTCATTTTCTAACAACAAATATGTTGTGATTGCATTTATATCTATAGATTACTTTGTGAGAAATTTGTCTTTTCTGTAATGTCTTCCTATTCAGAAACATACTAGGTCTTTCTTCTATTCAAGTAATCTTTCACTCAGTTGTTGTTTTTGTAACTACTTAAGAATATTACCAGGTTTCTATGTTTTGTTATATTATGTAGTACTATACAGTATTTAGACATATGGTACTGTTTTTTGATTTATTAAATTTTAGTACATTTGAATCTATAATGTTGCCAAAGTATCTCATATAATATTTGGTGAGGATGCAAAACAGTCAGTGTTTGTGATTTTTTTTATCAGAAAAATTTTCACATTGAAGGAGTTTTGTTGTTGTTGTTGCTCCTCTGTCTTTTGGCTAAGATCAAGTGAAGGAGCTGTTTTAGGTGAGATTTAAGAGAGTGTAGACAAGAATGGAAAGTTCGTACAGGTAGAAGGAGCCATTTGAGTAAAGACCCAAAGGCTTATCATTCTACCATTTACTGTGAGAACTATATAAGCAGTTTGACATGACTGGGAAATAGGTGAATGTGGTTAAGGTGGAGGCAATGGAATAAAAGCCCCGTTTGACACATAAATCTGGTGGAAATTACAGGATATTCTGGCATGTGCAAAGGATACATTATTAGCAAATGACACCATCATGTATCAGCCTGGGAATGTTCTGTGTGCATAAGTTCTTACGTATTGTACCTGACAGTGTTAGGGAAGATAATCAGATGAAGTTTTACTAAGTCTCAAATTCCAGTGGAGGATGGCCCAAACATATTACTCACAAACTCCAGCAAAAGTTTCTTTAGTATGCCAAGTCACCTGGATCTTTTATTTAGCATACAACCAGTACCATCTGATTATATTGTTCACAGTTGTATGTCTAGTCTAGGCATCAGACAAGAAAGGACTACATTGAAACTATGCAATGATGGCATTGATGAACTTGAGTAGTTTGTTCTAAGCCTGGGAGGACCCAAGCAGGGCAGGTCCAACAAGGGTCTACAGTTGGGGTGTACTTCAGACTGCCGTGTTTACCAGAGGATGGTTCTGTGAGTGACTTCAGGAGTAAGGGCATTCTATGACCAAATAAGATGGAAAAATACTGCATGCTATATTTTTCTCATGGAGATTCACAATCACCATGAGAATGAAATCCAATAATAAAGATGCCAGTTAATGTTTTTTAAACTGGAGTCTCCCAAACTAATTTGACTGCACAACTCTTTTTTTTTCTCAAATAATGCTTTTAACATCCCTTGGAACTGATCTGTATTTAATAGACAATTGGGGACTCTAGAAAGGTGGTCAGGAGCTAAATCATCAAAAGCCTGCAGGCCATAACCAGGAGTTGGTGCTGATTTTATAGGAACTTAAGCAAGGAAAAAATATGTTCATATTTGCATTTTCACAAAGTGGCAGGATTGAGCCATCCGCCAGAGCAGCAGTGGCAGGGATCGAGAGGATGGAACAGATGTAAGAGGAATCTTCACTGTTAAGACTACAAGATTCCCAGAACTGTGTATCCTGTTGAATGTAGGGAGAAGAGGGCACAGAGAATGAGTCAAGAGGAGGTCACTGGGTGGTCCTAGTGTTAGACCAAAAAAGGAGAGAGATGGGTTTGTGGGGGAAGATAAGGAGTTCAGTTCTGACCATGCCACTTTGTGGCACCTGTGGTGTAGGACTCAAGAGAGGTGGCCTGGACTCAGGCAGGTGACATTTAACTCAAAATTGAAGCTTTGGGACCAAAAAGAACGTCAAAGATAAAAATAGGGATGAAAGCAATTTCAGAAGGACTGTAATGCTTAAAAGGCAGGAGGGGAAGGAACAGTCAGAGGTAGGAAGAAAGTTAGGAGAGAGTAGTGTCACAGAATTGAAGAAAGAAAAGGGTCTCAAGAAAAAAATTAGGATGTCATTTGTATGGCTTTCCTTGCAGGAAGTTAAGAGATAATTTTAGCCAAGAGTAATTACAAATTTAAATAAATAGAAAATGTGGTCTCTATCTCTTTCCTTCATTCTCCTTCCTAAGTTTGCTATCAGGGCATGGCATGTGTAAGAGAATTTTCAACCTTTGGAAGTGCCTACAAATGCAAATAATTCATAGTGTTCCAGTCTGATTATTATTAATTTTATTAACACAATTATACCACATGCTATTTTTTAAGTGTCTCAACTGATATGAACCAAATAAATTCAATTTATTTTTTAAAAGTTGATACAGACATTTGAACTGCCTTGAATACTTTTTGTAAATAAGATGAATAATCATTTGAAAATGGATGGAGAGCAGGATCACAGCTGGGGTGCGGGGAGGTTAGGGGGTGGAGGATTGAGCAAAAAGGAAAAAAGACCACCCAGCATCACCACACTATTATCCACCTAACAGTGTGGTGATGCTTGGGGGTGGGGCATAAGACTAAATAGTAATAAATACATAAATAAATAAAAATTTTTAAAAATTAAAATGTCTTTCATGAACATGGACAGTGGTGTGGGGATTGACTGAGGGAGTTGGGGCATGTACTTGGTGGAGGAGAACAAAGGGGGAAAATTGGAACAACTTTAATAATAGCATTAAAATTAAAATATTTAAATAAAAAATTCAAAAAATTTTTTAAAAGGATGCCCTGTAACAAAATTAAATATTTATAAAAATCATCTAAACAGTTGAAGGAGAAACTATGCTATTATTTTCTAGGCCTCTAATATATTTTGATAAAATATAAATAACACATTGACCTAAAATTACAATTTTATAATATTCTTAATGCATCTTCCTATAAGCTGACCTCTTAAATATGGTAGTGAGAGACATGCTGTAAGTAACCTTAGAAGTAATTTTTCTTTCCCAGTAATTATGTAACACTTTATTTCTGAGTTCTACATGGTATTATAATCACATTTTCTTGCCCTTTGCTAATTTCAGCTAAGTGGTTTTAGAAGCACCAGAGAGTATATGTGATTTCAAGGAGGAAAAGTCAAAATGTCCTCTTAAAAATCATATAAAGCTTTTAGTGCTATATGATCATGTAAGGATTTTGAATTAAGTATCAACTAGAAAAATTTTCTTTTAAATTAGATTGGAAGATTATGTCCCAAAAAGGTAAACCTATGATCATATCCTAAAAAAAAGACTTTATTTTTTTTCCCAAACTGGGGTCATAGTTATTAGTAATTAAAAGTCCTGGATCTCATAGAAGCTGCCTCGTTTCAACTTTTGACTTGGACACTTGGAAGCCTAGCAAGTTATTTATTTTTGTGGACCTTTCCCCCCAAAATGGGAATTTTAGTGATTATTTTATAGGCTATTTAGGACAATGTAATGGAAACATCCATGAAAAGCACTTATCATGTATTGAGAATTATGGAAAGAAAACAACTGTTACATGTTTATAGTAATCATAGTAAATGAGTAAAGATTTTACTTTTTTTCTTCTTTCATTTAGGAATTATTATACAAATAAAAGCCCTGCAGAAGATCTTCATTTAGAAACACGAGAAGTCTATTCTATTGATCCATATTCTATTGATCCAGCGAGCTAATCAGAAGACAAACTGGTATCTAATGAAAATGAAATATTTTTATTAATTTCTATGTCAAAATGTCCTTCAAATTCTATTTATTAATAAGCATAGTGCCAAGTATGTATGGTTCTATTGCACAATTTTTAAATAATCTTGTATAGAAATTGTTCATTAGGTCATAGTGCCAATTAATGTTCCTGTTATTTTTTATTCATTTATCCATTCAACAAATACTTCAGTAAATAACAAAATGATTGAGAATATTATGAATAAGAAGATGGCATTATGAAAACAAAAAAAAAATGCAGGAAAGGGGGATTTATAGGGCAAGGTGGTTAGAGAGGAACTTCTCACTGAGAAAATGGCATTTGAGCAAAGACTAGAGTGACGTAAGGAGCCAGCCATGTGGGAGAAGAACATTCCAGGAAGAAAGATCAGTAAGTGAAAACATCATAATGTGTTATGTGCAGGCTGTGGCCAGAATGATTTAGTATGGACTGACTACGGAACAAAGTGGTAGAGACGAAATCAGAGAGGTAAGGGAAGGAGGGTGAGGATGATTGATCATGTAGAGTATGCTACGTCATTTAGTGAGTTTGGGGTTTATTCTGAGATGGGAACCATTGGAGGCGTTAAGCGGAGAAGCAAATGATCATTGTAACTGCTGTGTTAAGAACAAAGTGTAGGAAGCCAAGAGCAGATGATGGGGAATCAGTATGGACTCTACTACAGTAATGCAGGCAGTGAGTGGCCACCACCAAGCTGGTGAGAAGTAAGGTTCTGCATGTACTTTTAGGATAGTGACAGTAGGATTTGTTGCCAGTTTGTATCACAAGATGAAAGAAAAGGAGGAATCAATAACAATAGCAGTGTATTTTGGCCTCAGAAAGTGGAAGGATAGAATTGCCATCAATTAAAATACCTGAGAATTTGAAAGCAGGATTTGCAAGATAAACCAGGAGTTCCACTTTGAAGATGTTAAGTATGAAATATCAAATAGACATCCAAGTAGAAGTCCTGAAAGGCAGCTGGATGTACAAAATAGGTCCGGACTCAAGATGCAAATTTGGGCCCCATCAGTGTATGGACTTACATAATAACAAGATCGACTAATGTGGCAGAATTCTTTTTACACGCAAGGAGAAGCATGGCCCTGGGATTCACGCATCTGAGCACAACTCCGCGTGGACAAAATTACTCCCGAGCTGGCGAGTGTGATTCATGTCTGTGGAAAAAAGAATTCTTTACAAGGGAATTTGGCTAACATGTTTCTTAAAAAATGTACTGCTTTGCTGAGTCTCTTACCCTGGAATCTAGGGGCTTATGTTAATGGATGCCTGAAAATCTTCCCTGCCTCAATGTTTTATGGTCCTAAAGTAAACAGCCCTAGCTAGCTTGCCCTCAATTTACTTGTCTCCTGTTTAATGTACTGCCCTGGTCCTGTCTGCCACCGGACCTGAATTTACAACCTGATGCTCTGTGCCCCAAAACCTCAATAAATACCCCTGGACCCAAGGCTCAAGGCTCTCTCCCAGATGATGAGGGGGAAGCTGCATGGCCCCGGAACTCCTCTTCCAAGCGTGTCTCTGTGTGAGATTTATTCACGCGTTCGATCACCACGGATTTTGCGGGACAAAATCCCAGCAGACTAAGATTCCCAAGAGTGAGAAAGAGGCTAGGGAAGAGAAAAGGTCCAAGGGCTGAGCCTTGGATCCTCCAACATTAGGAGCCATGGATTAAGAAGGTACCAACAAAGAAGCAAAGAAGAATCCTTGATACAAGAGGAAACCACCTGAGTGTGGTCGTCAAGAAGTCGTATGAAGAAAGAATTGCAAGGAGGGAACTCTGTCAAATGCTGCTGATAGATCAAGAAAATGAGTAGTGAAACTGCCCATTGCATTTAGCAGCACGACACTTGGTAAACTTGACAAGAACTGTTTTGGTGGAGAGAAAGGAAGCAAGACCCTGACTGAAGTGAGCTTGAGAGAAAATGAAAGGAGAAAAATTGGAGACATCAACTACAGACAACTCTTTCAAGGAGTTTTTCTATGAGGAGGAACAGATAAGTTGAGTGATGGCAACAGTAAGAAGGAAATCAGGGAAATACTTTTAAAAATGGAGAAATGGCAGCTACGCTGCTATTCCTGTGTGCTGCTGAGAATGATGTAAGAGAAAGTGGGAAAATGATGGCAGGAAAGAAAGGGCAGAACTGCTAGAGTAATGTCTGGGTAAGCTAGAAGGAACGGCTTCTAGGGCACAAGCAGGGTAGTGTAGACCTCAGGTAGGAGTGTGATCTTAGGAATAGGAGGGAAAGCAGAACAAATGGGTGCAGATGAAGGCAGGTGGGGAGGTGTGATGGTGAATGCATGTGTGGAAGTTCTCTTCTGATGGTTCTGTTTTCTCACTGACTAGAAAGTAAAATGATCAGCTGAGAAGAAGACTGGGAAAGGAGATGATAGGGATTTAAGGACTAAAGGGAAGGCATTAAGTAGCCACCCTGCATTGGCAGGCAACAATAAGGGTTGCCCTGAGGTTTCCAGGAGAAAATGGGAGTGAACAGTTGAAGGTTTCTTGTGTGCATGCATTACACTGAGAGTCTCTCATGCCTACCTTGTCTAGTCCTGAGTACAACACTGAAAGTTGAGTATTGCCCCAAGATAATACCAAGGTGAGCAGGTAATATCCGAGATGCGAAAACCAGGGCTAAATATTTCTCTTGATCATGGTTTCGGAGTCAGCAATTGGCAAAGGTGGAATCCAAGTTCAAATCTGACTTCAAACTGCTTTCTTTTACATAATATATAAAATAAAGATACCACCTCTGACCTCTTATAACTTAAATAGTAAAATTAAAAATAGGACACATACATATCATAGTGTAAGAATACATCAAGTAAACAAGATACAGAAAAACTGCTCTGGCAGTGAAGCAAGAAAAGGTCACTCGCTGCTGAAGAGTCAGAAAAAAAGGATTGAGAAGAACAATATCAGGCCATGCCAGATTGATCTCTAAATTCAAAGTTGTGGGGGATCCAAAGTAAAGCTATTACATAAGTATTTATTAAATAAATATTTGAATAAGTGAGAATGAGACTATTGCTTCAGTTTCTCCCTCCCTTTTATTCATATTTATCAATATAAAATTTAATTGTTATTTGTTTCATATCAGATTATCTGAAGAAGGACCTCTTAATAGAATGATGTTTGCTTATAGGTTTGGTACTTCATTGGTTGTAGCACTTATAATTAATATATACAGAGAATGTTAACACTCCCATTATTTAAACTTTGATTTGCACGAATGTTATTTGTGCTGCAACCTAAACAAATTATCTATTTCAGTGTCCCTTCTTCCTTGGAACCCAAAAGAATGTGGATTGGAAAGAAACCATTTGAACATCAGCAAGTATGGGTTCAATATGAATGGAATGACTTTATAAGCTATTTCTTCCTATTTGCACTTATTTTGAAGTGGAACAAAGAAAGTTTACTTGATGGTAAAGATGGAAGCCCAGTTTCACTGCCACCTGCTCTTCAAGGAGTTTTTGAAGTCTCACCTGTGATGTGCCTGGAGCCAGGCTATGGCTGTAATCAATTACATAGCTCTGAAAGTGTCACTGTTTTAAGGAAGGCACAAAAATGAACTGTCCTGCTATACAGACTCTTCTTTTTGTAATTAGCGTGCTTACTGTTACCACATACTTTTGGTTATAGTGTGTTTTTAATTCCCTGAGGTTAGTCTGGGCATACTTTTGTTGGGAAGTCTGATTTTATTTTAACAGTAGATTCCTTTTCAAATATGGTTAAACATTTCACTTCTATTTCCACTTGGTTTGAGTTTTTCTCATGATATATTGCCTTTGGTTATTGGGTATTTTGCAAACTGTATTGGTTTATTTGTTGCCTTTCCATAATCACTCAGTAATTATAATTTGCACAATTTTTTAAGTTATGGAAGTCAAGTTTTAATTCTAACATTTTTGTATACAATCAATCCGTAGATATTTCCTTGGCTGTTTTGTCAGAAGCTCTAGTTGCTTGTAAAATGTCACTTGATAATATGTACATTAGTTATTCAAATAAATTTTATCTTAAAAAACACTTGCCTTATATAATTTTTATTTCTGGATTCAATGAACTATTGAATACAGACATAGTCAGGGGTTGTAGAGTTCATGATTTAACATTTATGCATCCTAGATCCCACCACAATGTCTTTTTGGCCAGAGTCTTCATCTACAAACTCAACTCCTTCATCTTCAAGACTTTCTCTTATATCTGACCAGCTAACATCTTTCCATAGCCCATCACCACACTCTTCCTCTCTGACCACACTCTAAATGCAGTTGCCAATTTTCTCTGTCCCAGCATTTAAACTAATGAGGAAATAAAGCCTTGCTTCCTGACTACCAAAAATTTACTCTCCCCATCTCCTCCCAGACTATGTATGCCATTTGTGATCTTTTTTCAAAATTATGGTAAAAAGTACAAAACATAAAATTTTCTATCTAAACCCTTTTGAAGTGCACAGTTCAGAAGTGTTGAGCATATTTACATCATTGTGAAACAGATCTGTAGAACTTTTCTGATGCAGACTCTGCCTGCAGAGTCCGTGGTGTTACGAATGAGAATAAGTCTACCAAGACGTGATCTGCTTGGGGAGGAAAGGTGGCCAATCACTCAGAGGAGAAGGCCCAGGAACCTGTTCTGCAATGAGCTTTTATTGGGTGTAATTTGCATAGGAATACAGGGCGTATCTGTAAAGCTCATCAATCCTTGTCAGACAGTAATGATCAAACAATAGATAACATTCAAAGAACTATGAAGGCTTATTTTGAGTCAGGGTCAGATAGCTAAAGGGCTATAAAACTTTGGGGAACAAACTCATTTCATGCTTGTACCCTTATTTAAATTGAGGGTATTAGCAAAGCAGGTTTCACAGGATTTTATTCATTCTTCCTTAGGCCTGATCACCTAGGGGAACCCACCCTTTCCAGCACAGGGCCACACCCACGTCCAGCATTGTTTCATGCTTAAGGCAATATTTCAGGCTTAAGTCCGGTAGCGGAAGTAAGGCAGCCAAGAGATTAGGAGACTTCTTGCAGACAGAATGAGGACTCAGGCTATGTCAAAGCGGAGGGGCAAGGGTCCATCACCCCCTTTTTCTATAGCCCCCCAAGTCCTTCCCTGGGGGCCCCTTAGTGACCATGCCTGTTTTAGGTCATTCCTCTCTTGAGGACTCTTACCCGTCATTGGCTAACCAGCCATGTGCTTGGGGCCAAGCAAGGTGAAGTAAAGGGGGCAGAGGCAGCTCCCCTGCCAGAGAAATAAGCTTTGTCTCCTTAGTGGCTTATGGTCCCAAGGTCTCTCACTCAGCCTTAGCTATGGCAGAGTTACAGCTTCTGAAACCAAGCAGGGCACTTCCCATCATTTTCCATCTTGAAAAATTAAATGTTATTCCTATTACACAATAACTCCACATTCCCCCTTCCCTCCAGTCCCTGACAACCACCATTTTACTTTCTGTTTCCATGAATTTGACTACTTTAGCTACTTCATGTTGGTGGAATCATACAGTATTTGCATTTTGTGACAAATTTATTTCACTTAGCATGGTGTCTTCAAGGTCTGTCCTTATTGTAACATGTATCAGATTTTTTTTTCTTTTTTTTTTAGGCTCAATGGTATTTCATTGCACATATATACAATATTTTGTTTATGTATTCATTCGCCGGTGAACATTTGGCTCTCTTTTACCTCATGGCTGTTGTGAATAATATTGCTGCAAACACAGGTGTGCAAATATCTCTTCAAGACATTGCTTTCAATTCTTTTGGATACATACCCAGAAGTGGGATGTAGTTCAGCATCTTTTTTCATTCTTATTTTCATTTTCATTTCTCTGTGTTATCTGTTCATGCACCTCAGGCCAGCTACTATAATATACTATCACCTCTATTGTTCATCTTTCTCTTAGCGAATGTTGAAAACATCATAGGGTAACTCTCAACTTTCTCTTCCTCCACCTCCAAACTTATCTATATCCACATGTCATTTCCATCAACCACTTTTCATAGATTATACTCCTCTCTACCATCTCTTTCTCTTTCTTCCAGGACATTGCTCCATTAGTTATACCCTCTCTCATCACTGGCTCCTTTCTACCTGCAAACCTGCTCAAGCTGATATCCATTCATCTGTAGTGACAAAAGTCTACCTCAGACTGGTTTGGACCAAAAAGGGATTTTATTGTATCACATGACAGAAAAGATAATGGGTGTGCTGGCTTCAGTCAAAACAGGAATTAAATATTCAAACCATGTCCTCAGGAGTCTGTTCCATCCTCTGTTTCTGCTTTTCTCTGCTGGCCTCAGTCTGTAGTTGACATGCCCTAAAAACTGGAAAAATATTTGCTGACAATGGCAAGCACACACCTCATCAGCTTAGCATTCCAGCAAAAAGAGCTTTTTATATCCAATAACTTCTTCAAAATCCCTTCATCACCTCTCATTGGTCCAAAAACAGATCACATGCTCCCAGCTGACTCACTTACCAGGGCCAGGGCACAGAAATAGCAGATGACAAGGCCCGAGCTGCCTGCCCAGGCTTGGAGATGGGATAGGATTGATCAACCTCAGTGGTTCTCAAATGGGGTGACCAAGTTCCCCCTGAAGACATTGGCAATATCTGTAGATATTTTTGGTTGTTAGAGCTGGAGGAAGGGAGTTTTTGACCTCCAGTGGGTCTCTACCCCAGAGACACTGCTAAACATCCCACAGCGTGCAGGGCAGCCTCCTCCAGCAAAGAATAAACTGTTCCAACATGTCAGTAGAGTCAGGGTGGAGAAACCATGGTCTGTGTGAACCACACAGAGCTAAGTGAAAGAGGGAATTTCCTGAAGGAATAATCAGGGAACCAATCCCAGATTAAAGGGCCCACTTTAAGAAGCCCAGCTGAAAACAAATCCTCCCCAAACCATCCATGTTTCTCTCTTAAGCTATCTCCCTACTCTTTACAACTAAATTATCTGAAAAAGTGGTTGACCTTAGCGACTTCAATTATTTCACTTATTCACTTAAGAAATAATGATATACATCCTTCAGTGTGCTAAGCAATGTTTAAGGTCATGGGACACAGCAGTGATAAAATGAAATTCCTCAGGTAGCCTTCATTCTAGTGAAGAGAGACAGACAAGCATATTGCCAAATTACAATTGAACAAAAAATAGAAATACAATATTTTAAATTATAGAAAGCAGTGAAAGAGGAAAGAAAGTTCAATGGATGTGCAATTGTTAATACCAACCAAGGAAGGTTTTGTAGATGGGGTCACATGTGAGCAAAAGAACCCAATATGAGGGAGGTAGCCATGCAGATAGCTATCTGGTCAGAAAGTGTTCCATGCAAAAGGAACATTAAAAGGAAAACAAAGAACTATGCCCGCAACTTTTGGAAAAATAACATATTTCTATGGTGATGGTAAAATCCATTAGAAAAGGAAAAATAGTGTGTTGAAGAGAGAGGAAAATTCCTGGAGTGATGTTTTTGAGCAAGTAAAAGCAGATGAACTGTCCTGCACTAGTAGAGATGGAGAAGTTAGCTTTAGAGAATAATGCGAACAGCAGAACCATAGGTCTTTGGCTGAAATGAAGAGAAAGTTTGTGGAAATTTGTTTTGATTGCTTCTATTTTCTCTGAAGAAAAGCAGAAAAACCATAAATGGATTGAGAATGAAGTAGGAGATTTCTACATTCAACATCGATTAAAAAATATAAAATTGTCACTTAGTAGAATGACAAAGTAAATGGACTAGGCAAATACAGGAGGAATACCTGCCAGCATTACAATGGTCCATTTGAAATGAGTTGTCTTTAGAGACTTCCGGCCAAGATGGAGGCATAGGTGGACGCACTGTTCCTTCTCACACAACCAAAAGAGGAAAAAAAGCAATTTAGAGGGCAAGGGCAGCCAGATCTGACAGAAAACTAAACTGAGTGAAAGTCCAAAAACCAAGGAGTTAATGAAGACACGTTCATCCAGACCGGTGAGACATTAAAACCTGGAGTTGAAAAGAGAACAGAGCTAGACCCAGACAAGGGTCAGCCCTAAAAACAGAGACAGTGACACAAAATTAGCTTCTCTACCCCAGAGAACTTGACAGATCAATTTAAGAAACAGAGGATAGCAAGAAGAGTCTCACAAACAATGGGAAGACAAATAAACAATCCCCAAATGAGAGGAAAGGAGGAAGCCCCAGAAAGAATGATAAATGAAACAGAGGCAAGCCAACTATCAGATAGTGAGTTCAAAGCATTGGTTATCAGGAAGTTCAAGAAGCTTGATGAGCTCGCAGAGAATTTCAAGAAACTACAGGGAAACTATAATGAACTCACTGAAAACTATGTCAACATGAAAAAGGAAACAGAAACAATCCACAAGGGCCAAGAGGAAAGGAAGAATACAATATCTGAACTGAAGAATACAATAGAAGGAATCAAAAGCAGGCTCGATGAAGCAGAGGACCGGATCAGCAAGCTGGAAGACAAGGTAGAAAAAAACACCCAAAAAGAGCAGGAACAGGAAAAGAGACTCAGAAAGAATGAAGAGGTATTAAGGGAAATGCAGGACAACATGAAACACAATCATATTCGTATAATAGGGATACCAGAAGGAGAAGAAGAAGAGCAAGGGATAGAAAATGTGTTTGAAAAGTAATGATGGAAAACTTCCCTAATCTGATGAGAGAAAAAGTCACACAAATCCAGGAAACACAGAGAGTTCCAATCAAAGGAACCCAAACAGGCCCACTTCAAGACACATCATCATTAAAATGGCAAAATTCCAAGACAAAGAGAGAATCTTAAAGGCAGTGAGACAGAGACAGGAAGTAACATACAAGGGAGCCCCAATAAGGTTAGCAGCTGACTTCTCAATGGAAATGCTCTAAACCAGAAGAGAATGGCAAGAAATATTCCAAGTAATGAGAACCAGAGGCCTGCAACCAAGGCTACTCAATCAAGGCTCTCAATCAAGATAGATGGCCAAATAAGGAGCTTCCAAGACAAAAGAAGTCTAAAAGAATACACCTCCACCAAACCAGCACTGCAAGAGATGCTAAAGGGACTGCTTTAAGGAAAGGAAGGAAAAGAGAGAGAGAAAGGGACACAGATACAAAAAAAAAAAATGGCAATGAATAAGTACCTATCGATAATAACCTTAAACGTAAATGGATTAAATGCTCCAATCAAAAGACATAGAATAGCTGAATGGATAAGAAAACACGATCCACACATATGCTGCCTACAAGAAACCCACCTCAGGACAAAAGACTTACACAGACTGAAAGTGAAGGTCTGGAAACAAGTTTTCCAAACAAACAGACAGGGAAAAAAAGGCTGGGGTAGCAACTCATATCAGACAAAATAGACTTCCAAAAAAGGGCCATCAAGAGAGACCCAGAAGGACACTTTATAATACTCAAGGGAAGAATTCACCAAGAAGACATAAACATTGTAAATATATATGCACCCAACACAGGAGCACCCAAATACATAAAGAAAATCTTGGAGGACTTCAAGAAAGATATTGATAGCAACACAATTATAGTAGGGGACTTCAACACCCCACTGTCAAAAATGGACAGATCCTCCAAACAAAATATCGACAAAGATATTGCGGCATTGAACAATACTCTAGATGAAATGGACTTAACTGATATATGTAGAGCCTTTCACCCCACAGAAGCTAAATACACATTCTTTTCAAATGCACATGGAACATTTTCAAAAATAGACCATATGACAGGACACAAAACAAGCCTCAGGAAATTCAAGAAAATTGAAATCATACCAAGTATTTTCTCTGACCACAAGGGGCTGAAGTCAGAAATGAACTCAAAGGAAAAAAACCCCAAACACTCAAAATCATGGAGATTGAACAGCATGCTATTAAACAATGAATGGGTCAAGGACGAGATTAGGGATGAAATAAAAAACTTCCTTGAAACAAATGAAAATGAATTGACAACAATCCAAGCCGTATGTATGGGGCACAGCGAAGGGAGTCCTGAGAGGGAAGTTCATAGCGATACCGGTCTACCTAAAAAAAACAGAAACAGTTCACACAAACAATTTAACCCTATGCCTACAAGAACTCGAGGAACAACAACAAAGACAACCCAAAGCAAGTAGAAGGAAGGAAATAACCAAGATCAGAGCAGAATTAAATGACATAAAGACTAAAAAAAACAATTCTAAGGATCAATGAATCCAGGAGCTGGTTCTTTGAAAAGATAAACAAAATTGACAAGCTTTTAAGCAGGCTCATCAAGAAAAAAAAGAGAGAGGACCCAAATAAACTCAATCAGAAATGAAAGAGGAGATATTACAACTGACGCCACAGAAATACAAAGGATTATAAGACACTACTATGAAGAACTGTATGCCAAGAAATATGAAAACCTAGGTGAGATGGATGAATTTCTAGAAAAATATAATCTTCCAAAACTCAATAAAGAAGAAGCAGAAAGCCTGAACCGACCAATAACAGCAGATGAAATTGAAGCAGTAATTAAAAAACTCCCGACACACAAAAGCCCTGGACCAGAGGGTTTCACAGGAGAATTCTATACATCATTTAAGGAAGAGCTAACCCCTATCCTTCGCAGACTATTCCAAAAAATCCAAAATGAAGGAAGACTCCCAAACTCTTTTTATGAAGCCAGCATCATCCTAATCCCAAAACCAGAAAAAGACATAACAAAGAAAGAAAACTTCAGGCCAGTATTGCTGATGAATATTGATGCTAAAATCCTAAACAAAATATTAGCAAACCACATCCAGCAATACATTAAAAAGATCATACACCATGACCAAGTGGGATTCATCCCAGGGATGCAAGGATGGTACAATATTCGCAAAACAATAAATGTAATACATCACATCAACAAAAGCAAAGACAAAGATCACATGATCATATCAATAGATGCAGAAAAAGTATTCGATAAGGTACAGCATCCATTTATGATAAAAACACTTAGCAAAGTGGGAATAGAGGGAGCATTCCTCAACATAATAAAGGCCATATATGAGAAACCTACAGCCAACATTATACTCAATGGACAAAAACTAAAATCTTTCCCACTAAGATCAGGAACAAGACA
>PVJI01022870.1:0-24528 GCA_004026765.1 Micronycteris hirsuta
GTAATTAAACAAAAAAATTAATAAAAAAAGTAAAATAAAATTAAAAAAAGGAATTTGAAAAGGAGGCATCATTTTTAACTTCTCTATCATGATGGTTTTAGGCTCAGTTATATCTCTCAAATTATGGGTGGAATAACATGAATAGCTGGGGGCTACAGTAACTGGAGCTAGAGAACCCACTTCCAAGATGGGCTCATCACTCACATGTCTAGAATGTGGGCTGGAATTGCTGAAATATAAGCTCAACTGGGACTATACATAAGAAAGGCTATATGCCCTCTTGAACTTGCTAGTCTCAGGGTAGTTAGCCTTCTTGCATGGTGTCTCAGAGTTCCAAAAGCAAGTGTTCCTAAGAACAAGGTAGAGTAATTTGGCCTTTATGATCAAGCCTAAGAAGTTACATTGTGTCATGTCTGTCATACTTTATAGGTCACAACAGCCACAAACCAACCTAGATTTAAGAGGAAGGGATATAGACTTCACTTACCAATGAGAGGAGTGTAACAGAATTGTGACTGTAAACCATCACAGTCCCTTTCCATAGTACCTTTTGTTTATAATACCTCAACATCTCTCATAACTGTCTCCTCCTTTCCATCCCCTCTGCTACTTCTCTAGTTCAGACTCTTGTCTTTTCTCACCTAGAACACTACAATAATTTTCTAATTGGCCTCTCTTCTTCTACTCCTGTCTCCTCTTATCCATTTTCTATAGAGAAGCCAGAGTTAATTTGTAAAAAACATAAATCGGATCTTGTCATTCCTTTCCTTAAAATCCATCAGTATTTTCCTATTTCCTTTAGAATAACATCTAAACTCCTTATTGCTGCCGCCCACCTTTCCGGTTTCCTGTATCATCAATCTCTGCCTCATGCTTTACACCTTGGTCACTCTGACCATCTCTTGATTATCATCCCCCAGTGTTCCCCATCTAAGCAAATGTAACCAGTGTCACAAATGTTCATTTCTCTCTACCTCCACCATCTTAGTCCAGCCTCCCATCATCTCTCTTGATCACAGTAGTAACCTCCCAGCTAGTCTCCTTGCTTTATCCTTGCCTTCTCACAATTAATTCTCACCCTTCCCCTGGAGGGCTATTTCTAAAACTTGTATGTGTATACCATAAGTACTTCAAACTCAAAATTTTCAAAACTGAACTCAAACCTGACCCCAAACCTGCTTCTTTTTCTGAATTCTCTTTTTTTCAGTGAATGGTCCACAGTTTTAAAATTCAAAACTGTAGGCTTGATGCTTGCTAGTCTACTCTGTCCTCTGCCATTCACAATTAGGCAACAAGTCCTTAAAGCAGATGATGTAAAGTATAGCATAGCACTTAGAAAAAGACAGTCCTGGGTCTAAGTCTAGTCCCTTCTACTTACTTGCAATGTAATTTAGGGAAAGTAAGTTCTCTGAGCGCTAATATTTATGTCCATAAAATTGAAAAAGTAATAATATATTTCTCAGAGCTTATATGTATTTTCAAGGAAATAATTTTTGAAAACTATTTGCATCATAACTCCCATATATAAATATCAATAAGACCCCCCTAATGGTTCTTCTTAATCTGGTTTGAATAAATAAGCTAGGAAAAGCATTTAAAAACTGACAAAATTTAAAATTGATGTTTATTAAATGATATTATGGAATTAATTTCAGTATGTGTATTAAGTAAGTTTTTAGAGATTCTTATGGATATATTTAAGGTTTAAATAACTCATTTATATTGCCACAGGGAAAATAGATGATGCATATATGATGAAATATTGACAATTGTTAAATTTAGGTTATAGATATTCATTATACTATTTTCTATTTTTCTTTATGTTTGAAAATTTTAATAAATATGAACCCCCCAAAATAAACACAATATTAAAAACTTTATCTGTGAAATGCCCTGGCTGGTGTGGCTCAGCAGATTGAGCACCAGCCTGTGAACCAAAGGGTCACTGGTTTGATTCCCAGTCAGGGCACATGCCTGGGTTGCAGGCCACGTTCCCAGTTGCGGGCGCATGAGAGGCAACCACACATTCATATTTCTCTCCCTCTTTTTATCCCTCCCTTCCCTTCTCTAAAAATAAATAAATAAAATATTTAAAAAATAGTTGTATCTGTGAATCATCCACTTCTCTTCATTCCCAGTCATTGATCTAGTTTAGAATTTGGCAAATATTTCCTGTAAAGAGCCAGAGAGTAAATATTTTAGATTCTGTGTGCTGAATGATCTCTACAATAACTACTCAACTCTGCCACTGACAATACAAAGATAAATGAACATGGCTCTTTTCCAATAAAACTTTATTTATGAAAACAGGTAGTGGGCCAAATTTAGCCTGTGGACTGTAGTTTGCTGACCCCTGCTCCAATTGAGGCTATTATCAATTCTAAACCAGAGTATAAGTACTCTCACAATCCTCTAACCTACCTCTTTCCCTTTAGACTTGCCCCTACTCCAATCCATCCCCACAGACGAACAGTAGCAGATTTTTCTCACTGTTTAAAAGTTGACAGTAGTTCCCCATCACCTTCTCACCCTCACTTCCTCTCCAACCTTGACTATCATCAACCTCCAAGATCCCCTGCCCCCATATATACATACATTTTATATCTTCATTTTTATTCTTTAAAGAAGTTTATTAAGATTTTTTTGGTGTACAAAAATTGTATATACTTAAAGTATACGCCTTGGCTGGTATGGCTCAGTGGATTGAGTACTGTCCTGCAAATCAAAGTGTTGCCAGTTTGATTCCCAGTCTAGGGCATATGCCTGGGTTGCATTCACAATTAGGTCCCCAGTAGAGGGGCATGTGAGAGGCAATCATATATTGATGTTTCTCTCCCTCTCTTTCTCCCTCCCATACCCTCTCTAAAAATAAATAATTAAATAAATATTAAAGTATACAACTTGATGTTTTCATATATACATAAAAGATGACCACATTCAAACTGAATAACTTATCTATCACCTCTACATAGTTACCAGTGTGTGTGTGTGTGTTGGTGAGAAGATTTCATTTAAGATCTATCCTCCAGTAAATTTCAAGTATATCATATCCCCACCCTGCCACACACACAAAGGTGAGATAATGGGTATGTTAATTAACTTGACTATGGTAATCATTTCACAATGTATGCCTATATCAAAACATCACATTGTATGCCTTAAATATATAAATTTTTCATTTGTAAATTATACTTCAATAAAGCTGGGGAAGTTTTCATAACAAATCATCTGGATTTCTTTAAAAAAGGAATCACTAGTGGTAATGAAAGGTATTGTTAATGAGCATGTGGCTGGAGAAGGGGCAAGATTTAAAGATTAAGATGCATAGATATGATAACTGCTCTAAGAAAAATTATATGATATGAGTACTATGATATTTTCAAGAAGCTTTTTTATTTCAAAAGAGGAAAAGACCTCATGTGGTTGGGGATTTCAAGAGAGAGATGGGGTTGGAGAAAAACTTCTAAGAATCAATTAAATTTTACCAGTGGATGTTGAGAGCATTCAAAGTAGAAGGAATAGCAGAGGCAAAGGCATAGAAGTAAGAAGATGAAGGTAAGAGTGTTTAGGGCAAGGCAATGATTGTGCTTAGAAAACAAGTTATATGTAGTGTATAAGGGGACATCTGTCAGAGAAGGGAAGTCAGCCTCGCTCTTGACCTCCAGGTGATGATTTCCATCAGACACCATACTAGGCATGGCCATTATCTGATTCAATCTCAGGTAACTTCTGGATTGAAAGGGAACATGTTTATATCATTAGGCCCCACAAATTTCTTAAATTATGTTCTACTTGGTAGAAAATTGATACTAATATTAATTTCAAGATTGAGAGATGTTATAACATAGTGATTTAAAGCAGGCTTGGTTGGTCTAGACTGCCTGGGTTTGAATTGTAGCTACAGCACTTACTAGCTTATAACTTTAGAGCCATTATTGTTATAGGTTTAATTGTGCCCCCCCCAAATTTATGTGCTTAAGTCCTAACTTTCAGTACTTTAGTGCATCACCTTATTTGGAGAGAGGGTCTCTACAATCAAGTTAAAGTTACAGTGGGAACAATATAACTTGTGTGCTTTTGAAAAGGGGGGCATTTGGATGGACAGACATGCACAGAAAGAAGATGATATAAACAGATATAGCAAAAAGACATACACCTAAAAGCCAAGGAGAGAGGTTTGGAACAGATTTTTCACTGACAGCCATAAGAAAGAGCCAACCTTGCTAAAACCTTAATCTCAGACTTCTAGACTGCAGAACTGTGAGACAATCAGTTTCTGCTACTAAAGCCACTCAGTTTGTGGTACTTTGTTATAGCAACCCTAGCAAACTAACATACCTAACCTCTCAGGATTCAGCTCCCCCAATTATAAAATGAGTATAATAATAACTGCCTTATAGGATAGTTGGAAGAAATAAAACATAAAAGCACATAAAGTGCTGAGAGTCATACTCAAAATATAAGTAATTGTATGCTACTAATGTTATGATTTTTCTCTGTCAAACCATTTATTTTTCTTTGTCCAAGTAATTTCTTTGTGAATATCTCTGTAAGTAGGTTCAGATATTTGTTCTTTACTTCAAAAGAGCTCCTCTTAGCTTATAATCATTGTCCCTTTTAAAGGTTGCTTCCTATGTACATTTTTTACTTTGCCATCCAATCAAACTGCTTCCCAATGCAAACATCTCTTTCGTTAAACATAATACATTCTTTCACTCATGTTGTCTGAATTCCTGCGACCCTATCAAATAGTCTTCCCATAAATTCCTTATTCTAGTATGTCTTTGTGGGATGCACTCTCAAGAAAATATGTGCTTTCCATTTCTACCTACAAGTAATGAAACAATATCAACTGGTAGAGATAATGACTTACCTGTGAAAGAAAGTGTTATTTCTTTCTATTGCAATGCAGTGCAATAGAAATATCACTCTGAGTTAGGTTATATTAAGTAGCTTTCTGTCACATGACAGTGTGAAATGACACACGCTGTGCTTCTGGATTAGACCTGGGGTCACAAATCTGAAGGAACACTTTTGTACAGAAGCAAGTACTAGTGGCTGAAAGTAACAAACCTACTATTCATTTTTTTTCCTAATGTGCTTTTTAAAAAACTTCATTGGAGCAATAAGAGCATTGAAATTAACAATGTAATTTAAACGTATCTCTAATGTGGTTAATGTTTTGAGTATCTTGGTACCTATCTCTGCCTGATAGAGGGGGAAAGGCTTCTTTTAGTGAGAAATTAATGTCTGGGAGTGTAATCCTGTGTTTACTACTTGACTAGCATATGACCTGATGTGAGTTCCCTTCTTTCTTTAGGCCACAAGTTATCTGTGTACAAAATTAGATGATCTCAAAATTTCACCAAGCTCTAAAATACTGTGATGTGCTTAAGCTGTGTGGTAACACAATGTAAGACAATATAAGGGCATATAGACCAGCTAGCTCTGTTTTTCCCCAATGGCATTTTGGCTTACTATTTAAAGTCTCTATTACTTGTGTTTTAAATTCTGCTTTAGCTTCCCACAAGGATTTACTGACAGCATCAGAATTAGAGAGCTAAATATCCGGTAGGTTCTAACAATTAAATAATGAATACAAATATATTACCAGAAAGTTCTTTCACAAGATAAGTAACATTTACACTCAATGAGAGGCTTTAGATACACACTGATGTGAGGACAAAAGACAGATTACAAATAATTGATTAAGGTTT
This sequence comes from Micronycteris hirsuta, assembly GCA_004026765.1. Classification (NCBI taxonomy): domain Eukaryota; kingdom Metazoa; phylum Chordata; class Mammalia; order Chiroptera; family Phyllostomidae; genus Micronycteris; species Micronycteris hirsuta. Next base: position 5,718 of record PVJI01022870.1, read on the forward strand.
TCATGTGTGTGATGAACAACTCCATTTTCAATTATATGTGAAATATAATAATCTTCCATTTTTTGCAGTAGACAAAAGTTATTTTATGGATGTTATATGTAAATGTGGGTACTTGAAAATATTCATCTGTAATGAGACAGAATTTGATTGGCATGAAAGAGAACAAAGGGGAACAAGAGATCCTTGATTCAGAACATCACATGGAGGGTTTTCTGTGGGGAGGCGGAGGGGTGGAATAGTGGGGGAAAGGTACAGGGAAGAAGAAGCATAATTAGTAGGCATTAAATAGATGGAAAGAGGTAAAAAATGGTATAGGAAACAGAGAACTCAAAGAACTTATATGTACAACACATGGACATGAACTAAGGGGGGATGCTGGGAGGTTGGGGGGTACAGGGTAGAGGGAGGATAAAGGGGGAAATTGGGAAAACTGTAATAGCATAATCAATAAAATATAATTTAAAAAAATAAAGTTAAAAGGAAAAAAATATGGCTCTGGGATAGGTGCATGAATACTCCTTCCTCTGCCCTACTGCCCTCATACACTCACCCTAATGTAACTGAGCAAATATGGTGGCAAAGATATTACAAGTACAATGAAAGGCACTTTTAAGATATCTTATTCAGAAGCAGTGTTTGAAAGAATTAAATTCAGACTAGAAAAGTAGGATTAAGAAGGTAATAAAATCTGTCCTAGGCTGGGCATACCAAAGAGTGTGGGATTTAGGAGACAAACTGACTGGGATGGGTATGTGTGGTGGGGGCGTGTAAGGAAATAGGGCAAGTAGCCGACTATGACAAAAGTCATTAGAAAGGACCTGGCTTATTCTTTCTACTAGTAGCTGAGGAAAACAGGCCTGAAAAGCTAGTATTTTTAAATCCAAGCATAACAAATTGTACTTTGATGCCATAGAGTGGTGAGTTATAAATGTACCCATTTATGTCATATTTGGGACATAGGACTGTCAAGTTGCTCTGAAGTATAGTTTGTTCTGTAAATGGCTGGAGGGGCACTAGGAGGAGTGGCATTCAGGAAAACCAAAGTGCAGGAGAGACTCTAGGTCTCTGTCTAAAGAGGCAAACCCCTTCAATCTAAGGATTCCCAACCTGAGACCAGGGATCTTGGAAGAAAAACTCATCATGCATTATATGCAGACAACATACATAATGTTTCTCTCATACATATATGCCACCATTTTCCACTACTTTTCATTGTTCAGATAATTGTTCATTCCTTTCTGATTCATAAAACAAAACTCCATTCTAAGATAAATATACTTGCGATTCATAGTTATATTGAGATGTTTTGTATTTTGTCAATCACCAGATAATGTGGAATTACTCAATATTTTAAAAAATATTTTTCATCCTGGAAATGTTTAGGATCTCTCCTTTAATGTTTTGGATGGTGGCAATGAGCAAGTCTAACACAAAAATGTCTTGGTAAAGGTTTGCCTTTAGTGCATTGACTACAATATCCATGACAAATTCAGAAAATTTAGGGATACTGGTGCAGGGAGTTTATTAGAGAACGTGTTGTTTATTTTTCTGAGGTAATGATATGGTGTTCTTTAGAGTATCTGATATCTTAAGAGCCAGGCAGAGAAGGTGGGGAGTGAGAGACAGGAGTTTTTTGCATTTCCATGGGCAGCAGACTAGGAGAAAAGAACAAGTATCAGAAAGGAGTCTCTCCTCTTTAGAGGGCATGAAGCACACAGAAGAATTAGGTCCCATCAGGTCTACCATTTGGCATTCATTGGGGGTGACTACCAGTCAGCTTGGGCTGCTATAATACAATACTTTAGACTGGATGGCTTATGTTATAAACAACAGGAATATATTTCTCCCAGTTCTGGTGGCTGAAAGTTGAAGATCAGAGTGCCAGCCTGGTAAGGTTCTGGTGAAAGTCTGCTTCCTGGTTCATGGATGACTATCTTCTCACTGTGTCCTCACATGGTGGAAAGGAAGAGAGAGCTTCTCTGTAGTCTATTTTATGAAGGCAGTAATCCCATTCATGAATAATCCACCCTCATGACCTAATTAATTCCCATGGGTCCTACTTCCTCATACTATCACATTGGGAAATTAGGTCTCAACATATGAATTTTGGAGTGACACAAATATTCAGTTCATTATAGTGACCTCACAGAATCCTGGCCTTTCTCTTCGAAAATTTTGCAAAATTCTCATGCTTTCCGGAGGAAAGCCATTGTGCACTTACTGTTAAATAACCCCCTACACACACATACATGCACAAACACATGGTGCTTTGAGTCTCAAGCATGAGTGAGGTCACTTGAAATGTTATATAAACACTCTACTTACTTTCACTCCCCTTAACCTCCACTCATCCTCTTTGTGATCAGTTGAAGGGTTTCTTTGTTCAAGTTCCTGACTGAGGAGCAGTGTATCAAATGAGTACTGCTATAGTTAAATTTCAAAGTATTCATTGAAATGTGGTTGTGGGTGAGCCAGGAATGAAGGCATTATATACACTGGGGACAATGCTATCCAGTCCACTCATGGTAAAAGACCCCAGATAATTCCTAATAATAAAAATGAATTTGCTACTTCTTCACATCAAAGGACTGACATGTTATCAGAGTAATAAAAAGAAACAGTCATTTTATTTTTGCAAAGATTTATTTTTAAGAGTAAAAGGAAATGTAGCCTGTATGGTAATATAACTCCATCAATGTGCAGAGAACAGCAACTTCAATAATCCAAAAATGATTTGAACGTTAAGGCAATGATATAACTTGGAGAATACATTTATTTAAAAGAAATAATGAAAGAAGGGAACAAACCTTGCCTCCCAATCCACAGCAGGTCAGACATTATAGAAACCACAAAGAAGAAAAAGAAAACTAGGTTGCAAGAAATTATTTTTGATACCTAAATGCTTCTGGAAAGTGCAGGACAGATTTTAACTACACAACCTGCCCAGGTTCTCCGACTGTTTGGTCACTTTTTGGCATTTTCATCACTCTCTCCACCATTGTTAAATATTATTACTGTATTTGCCACAGATGTCTTGCTTTCAAAGATTTCACTTTAAAAGCTGAAGTACCCAAGTGTTTATTATTTTTAATGCAATATATTCTAATGGTGCTCTTTATTTGATGCTGTAGCCACCTTATACTCAATTTCTATTATGAGTCATTATTTTAAGATGTGTAACTTGGCTACAGAAAATTGCTTTATAAAGACACCTGAACAGCAAGTTCTCATATGTGCAAGGAAATTTTAAGATGATGGAATGTGGTCCTGGCTGGTGTAGCTCAGTGGGTTGAACGCAGGCCTGTTGGTTCAATTCCCCGTCAGGGAACATGCCTGGGTTGCAGGCAAGGTCCCCAGTAGAGGCTCACAAGAGGCAAGCACACATTTATGTTTCTGTACCTCTCTTTCTACATCCCTTACCCTCTCTCTAAAAATAAATAAATGATATCTTTTTTTTAAAAAAAGATGATGAAATGTGAAAAAAAGATAATGAATAGCTTTGGCTACTCTTCTGAGCTCTTAAAAGTTGAAAATGAGTTATTGAGGTTTTGCTGGTTTTTTTTTTCTTTTTTGTCTCTTATTTTGTGCAAGTAAAAGACAACTTATTAGGTCTACATCTAGAGCACACCTCTTTCTAACTCCTTTGCCCTTATAAATCAGGCTATAAAGAGGTGAGAATCAGCTCCAGATTTGTTGCAACTTTCCTTCCTAGAGTCATGAACATTGCCATTTTCATTGGCTTTAGAAGAAAATACAGTGCTGTTTGTAGTCATTAAAATGGCCATTGCTTAAGGAAGGGCTCATTAATGTTCACTTTTTAAAATTCTGCCCTTGGGGCATTAAGTGGTGAAAAAGAGCATGAGGTCTGGAGTGAAACAGCACAAAATTCAAATCCTGTCTCAGAACTCAGGGCCACAGTTTTCTCTGGCTTACAATAGGTACTACAAAAATTCTAAGGGTAAAATGGCATACGGCACACATATAACTTAACATAGGGTCAGGTGCCTAGTAGGGACATAATAAATAGTAGCCAAAGTGCTGTTACAGTGGCCATGATTTCTTTTTGTTTTGTTTTCCTTTTTATTGACTCTATTTGGGTGACATTGGTTAACAAAATTACACAGGTTTCAGGTGCACAATTCCACAACACATTATCTGTACACTGTATTCGTTTTTCACCAGCCCAAGTCAAGTCTCCTTTCATCACTGTTTATCCCCCTACATCCTCCTTCACCTCCTCTCACACTCTCTCCTGACAATCACCACACTGTTATCCGTGTCCATGAGTTTTTTCATTTTGTAATTTTTCCTCAGTCCCTCCCCCCCAACCTCTGACAGCTGTCAGCCTGTTCTCTATCCATGAGTCTGTCTCTATTTTGCTTATTAGTTCATTTTGTGTATTAGTTTCTACATATGAGTGAAATCATAAAAGGAACCCACTGTTGGTGGGAATGCAGATTGGTGTAGCCACTATGGAAAACAGTATGTAGTTAACTCAAAACATTAAAAGTGTAACTGCCTTATGATACAGTGATCCCACTTTTGGGAATTTATCTGAAGAAACCCAAAACACTAATTCAAAAGAATACATATATGCACCCCTGTGTTCACTCATTTCAGCATTATTTATAATCCTCCAGATTTGGAAGCAGCACAAGTGTCCATCAGTAGATGAGTGGATAAAAAAGCAGTGTAGAGCCCTGGCCAGCTTGCTTACTTGGTTGCACATTGTCCCATACACCAAAAAGGTTGTGGGTTCTATCTGTGGTCAGGGCATATACCTAGGTTGTGGGTTTGATTCCTAGTCAAGGTGAATACAAGAGGCAACCAGTCAATGTTTCATTCTCACATTGATGTTTCTCTACCTCTCTCTCTCTCTCTCCTCCCCTACCACTCTTCCTCTCTCTCTCTAAAATCAAGGAGCATGTCCTTGGATGAAGATAAAAAAAGAAGCTGTGGTACATTTACACAATGGAATACTATTTGGTCATAAAAAAGGAAATCTTATCTTTTGCAACAACATGGATGAACCTGGAGAACATTATGCTAGGTGAAATAAGCTAGAGAAAGAAAAGTGGCCATTATGACTTTCTTTGGGAACAAAAATATAGAATCTCATGTGGGCCAAAGAGAATGGCAGTATGTGCAAATCCATATGAAGCAAAAGTCTCTTATTAATCTCATTCCATGAATGGTTGGGAAACACACACATATATACGCATACGCACACAATTAACCTTCCAACTTTCTGAGTCCCAGTTTTTTTAAAGCAGTAAAAGGGAAGGAAGAAATAATAGTCCATGGAAAAATAAGTTGACTGATTGGCCAGTCCCCTGTGCTAATGCCAACTCAAAATAAATTTATACAGTGCCTAAAGGAAAGCCCCCAAATAAGTATCAATAGTACCCTTAAAATAGTATGTGAATAAAAACTCACAAAATCATGCTATAGAGAACCCCACTCCCCTTTTAAATATTATCCCCATCCCTATCACCAGAAATGAGAAATTTTCTAACTTGTTTGATCCAGGCTTAAGTGATACAGAGGATGAGGTTGCAGATAGCACTATTGTGCTGAAAGACCTTGGCACAGAAGAGCAAGCTAATGATGTTTCTGAGTTAATCCAAACATTCTGGTCTTCTTGTGGATGTGTGTTGATACAGTTCACCACATATTCCTTGTACATACTTATATAAGCTGTCCCTTTTAGCCAGAAACACTAAAATAATGGATTCTTGACAATGACGCGGGTTGGGGTGTTGCATTTGCAAGCAAAACACACTCCACTTCCTCAATATTGGCTGCTTTAGTGGAGGCTCTTAGAGCTGACAACACAACAGAGTACTTCATAAAGAAAATCTCATGATAGCTGTTATTTATTATGCAAATTCTGTCTGCCATGGCAACATTGCATCCAGGAGTTTGCTTTATTTGCACTAGGACATGGCCTGCATATTCAAATGAATGCAGCCGTACATTATGCCTACACATTACAAAGATTTTGTTTTCCTTGACACTTACAGGAGAACAAACTGCAATTAATATAGCCTGTTTAAGCAGACAGCACCCAATTAGTTATCATCCATTTTCAGATTGGGATGCTAGACAAAAAACATGGAGCTGGTCTCCTTATTCAAAAGGAAAATACATCCAAACTATAGGTTTTCAAAGACACATTTAACTCACAATGGCAAGGATACTCACTTAGCCTTTAATGTGAAATGGAGTGTTAATTTTTCTCTGTCACCTCTTAATTGCTTCCTTATTATACTGTTCAAGCAGTTAATTGCTAGACTGAGTGAAAGAGTGTTTTCAGGGGAAAGGAAATGCCACAGCATGAAAGAAAAAAAAAATAGAAGCAGTTCACTAGCGTAATTGGGTCTGATATAACATTAGCTATCGTATTCCTTTTAATGGTATCTACAAAAATTAATAGTCAAAGCCAAATTGTTTGTGATTGGGAAAGCATAAAAAGATTAAGTCAGTTGGCATGCCTACATGTGACTTTCATCGCTGTCATTTACCAAGCAAGCAAGTGAGCTCTCCCATGCCATTCCCACTTGGCCCATATGTAGGTTGCCTTCCCCATGTGTGGTGCAGATGGGGACATCTCCACAAACCAGCTTTTCCTAGTGCAGAAACAGGTTCCAGGGAGTCATGTGGATATTTGCTTGCTGTCTTCCCTGGGTTAACTCTTCACAGTATAATTGAGGGAGCAGAGCATGCAGAAAGCAGTTGTGTCATGCTACTCCTTGCTTTGGAACTCCCTATACAATTCTATTTGTCACTTAGAGAATTGACCTTTATGTTCAGTACTGTCACAAATGGGAGTTGACATTGTCAGAGCTTGATTGTATTTCTCCAGCAAAGAAATGGAGAGTCAGAAAAAAGGCAACAATTACACACATTTATCTAAACTACAAAATATAAATCACTGGCTTTAAGGAGGATGTTTGCATGGCAGTGTTAGAGAATTCATAACAAGTATTATTTTCTACATCCCCTAATTTTATTAGAACATAGAAATTATTACTGAAGAAAGATGGTAATGAAAATACGTGGTTTAACAGTGAAGTTAGAAGAGATATTTTTATTTATATTGCACTTAACTATGATCAAAATAAATCACTTTGTTGAATCTTAAATTTAACTTCCCAATGAAATATGGGAAAACTGTAAACCATTTACTGAATTGTGTTCATTAGCATTTACTGAATGATTAATTTATTAATTCATTCTACCCTCTGTTTCAGTTTGTTTACTGTTTATTGAAGTCTGCTGATATTCCCCAGGTTTTCCCTCTGAAAAGACAAGGTTGAGAGATGGAGAAAGTGATGGGGGGGATTCCTTCTATCAGTGAAACAATAATATGAAACTGTACCAATGACTCACCTCCAAAGTGTGAAGAGAAAATTCAATCCTAAAGTAGACAGTGCTCAATTATAAGGTAATGGACAATTAAGCAAGTAAATAAAATATTCAATATAAAACATCACAAAGAAAATTTTCTAGGCTTTGCATTGTTCTAGACATGACTGTGGGAAAATGCTCTAGAATAGTGGTTGTTGACCTAGGATACATACATGGGAATCAGGAGTCCATAAAAAGAATAAAATATTGCATAAGAATTCTATATGTATGACAGTCACTGTATATTTTTATCAGAGAGGATCCTTAGCTTTCATATTAATTTTTATGCTGTGTAACAAATTACTACAAATTCAATGCCTTAAAACAACACCCACATTTATCTTATAGTTTCTGCTTGTCTGAAGTCTGCACATGGCTTACCAGGATCCACTGCAAGTCTGCCATCAAGGTGTGAGCCGGGACTCTGTTCTTATCTCCAGGTTTTACTGGGGAAGGGTTTACTTCCAAGTTAACTGTGGTTGTTGAAAGAATTCATTTTCTTATTGTTTTAGCAGTCATAGCAGCTTGCTTCATCAAAATGAAGGAGATCAAGATCCTAGACTCAGTCTGAAAGCAAGAGGGAGTCTAATATAAAGTAATATACTCACTGGAGTAACAGGTCATCGATTTTGACATATTGGTTATAGACAAGCCAAATGTTATGCACACACTCAAGAGGAAGGGAGTATATGAGACTGTGAACACCAAGAGGCAGACAAAATAGAGGTCACTTTAGCTTTTCAGGCTTTCAAATGGATCTACGATGTTTTTAAAGTAATAAAGCACTGGTCTTGTCTACAGAATACAAGTGTATTATTCACAAAACTTAATGTCAATATAATGAAACAATAATAATCACTTATTATGTTTCATGGTTTCATGGTTTTTGTGGCTCAGGAATTTAGACAAAGCACAGTATAGATGACTTACACATGATCCAGCATGTCTGAAGTCTCAACTAGAAGACTCAATGACTGGGAGTTGGAATCTTCTGAGGGTTCATTCACTCACACGTCCAGGGGTTTATGCTTGTTATTTGTTAGGGGTCTTGGTTTTTCTCCATTTGTGTTTCTCTATATGGTCTCCTTATTGGCAAGTCTGGGCTTCCTCATAGCATGGTGGCTGGGTTCTACAGGTGATCATTTCAACAGAGAAAGAGAGCAGAGAGAGAGAGAGAGAGAGAGAGAGAGAAGCAACTATATGATGTTTTTCTGAAATAGCCAGAATTTCTATAGCTTCACTTCTTTTTTTTAAGATAAGGGGAAGGGAGGGAAAAAGAGAGGGAGAGAAACATCAATGTCCAAGAGATATATCAATTAGTTGCCTCTCACATGTTCCCAAACTGGGGACCTGGCCCGCAACCCAGTTATGTGCCCTGACTGGGAATCAAACAGGTGACCTTTCAGTTGGCAGGCCAGCGCTCAATCCACTGAGCCACACCAGCCAAGGCTATACCTTCACTTCTAATGTATTCTATTGGAGAAAGCAGTTACAAAGATTCACTCAGTTCCAAGATGAGGGAACACAAGTTCCACCTTTCATCGGCAAAGGAGTTAGGAGAAATATGTGGGTGGGGCCATTCTGGAAAACACAATCTGTCATAACAAATGAATGTAGGCCTTCAACAAATATTTACTGGGCTCCTACACTTTGCGTAGGTAACTGTTATAGTCTTTCAACAAATATTTATTGAGCTGTAACCATAACACTCAAAGAAAACACCCTAGAAAAATCCCAACACTAAACAGACTCATGATTTGTAACTGAGACTCAAGTATCTCACAGGAATCTGCTCTTTATCAGGGCCTTTCACCTTTACCAGACACAAACTCTACAATCTCACAAATAATCTTTATCTTACAGTAGAAATGCTCCATAATGGCCCTGGTTGGTGTGGCTCAGTGGTTGATTGCCAGCCTGCAAATCCAAGGGGTGCCAGTTGGATTCCTGGTCTAGGGCACAAGCCTGGGTTGAGGGCCAGGTCCCTAGGAGAGGGTGCATGAGAGGCAACCACACATTGATGTTTCTCTCCTTCTCTTTTTTCCTCCCATCCTCCTCCCTTTCCCTCTGTCTAAAAGTAAAGAAATGAAATCTTAAAAAAAAAAAAAAGAAATGCTCCATAAATGGTTCCTCTGCATTTTATAAATTTTTTTAGAGGGAGGGAGAAAGGAGGTAGAAAGAGAGGAAAAAATACTTAAGTGTGAGAGAGAAACATCGATTAGTACACACCTGTAGTACACATTCCAACTGTGGACCGAACCTGCAACCTAGGTGTGTTCCTTGACTGGGAATCAAATTGGAAACCTTTTGCTTTGCAGGATAGGGCCTAACCAACTGAGCCACACTAGTCATGGTGGTCCCCCTGCATTCTGTAGTTATAGTATACCAATGATCATATGATTCATTTCTTATTTCCTTATTCAACCCATGTTTATCGAATATGTATTGCAAGCCAGGGACTGTTCTGGGCACTGGGATTAAAATGATTAACAAGGTAGACATTGTTCCAGCCTTCACTGGGCTCTCAGTCCAGTGGAAGAAACTGAAAACTAAACAAGAAATTATAATGCATTGTGATAAATGCTATGATAAGGGAAATACAGAGTGCCATGGACTTGGGTCAGGAAAAATTTCTTGAAGGAAATAAAAACTACCTGCAGTTGAAAACTATGGTCTCTATAAAGGCAAATACTCCCTACAGTATATATACAATGTAGACCTTTAGTGAGTGTTTAATAAAGCCTTGGTTAGTAGGTTAAACCCTGTAACTCTCTTCTGAAACCTTCAGTGGTACACAACTATTTTATAGAACATTTAAGAAGGAGCTCCTACCCTTTGTGACACCATGGATGGAATGGAGAGCATTATGCTAAGTTAAATAAGCCAGGTGGTGAAAGAAAAACACCATATGATTTCACCTGTAAGTGGAACCTAATCAACAGAACAAACAAGCAAGCAAAATATAACCAGAGACATTGAAATAAAGAACAAACTAACAATAACCATAGAGGAGGGTGGAGAGAGATAATGGGGGATAATGGGGGAAGGACCATCAAGGAACATATATAAAGGACACATGGACAAAGCCAAAGGGGGTTGGTTCGAGGGTGGGAGGCAGGAATGGGTGGGGTGGGGGAGCATGGAGGGGTGAAAATGGAGATAACTGTACTTGAACAACAATAAAAAAAGAATATTTAGAGCCTTATGTGACTTGGCATTGCCCTTGTTTTGCAGTTGCATCCATCACCACATCCTTCCAAACGCCTTGCATTCTCAACATTCCTAAAATATGGCATGCATTTTTACACTACTACAACCTTTGTCTGTGATGTTACTGTAGTTTTGTATGCACTTCCTTCTTTGTGTGTGTATGTTGCATATCCTCCCTTATTAGTTCCTCCCAAAAGCATTAATTCAAATGTTATATTATGTAACTCTGGCTGGTGTGGCTCAGTGGTTTGAGTGCTTGCCTGTGAACCAAAGGGTCGCCAGTTTGATTCTCACATGACTGGGTTGCAGGCTGGGTCCCCAGTGAGGGGTGCACAAGAGGCAACCAGACATTCATGTTTCTCTCCCTTTGCTTCTCCCTCCCTTACCCTCTCTCTGAAAATAAATGAATAAATAAAATCTTTTAAAAATGCTATGTTTTGTAACTGAAGTCTTTCTTAATTTCACCTAAGCTGGAGTTAACTGCACATTTCCATTGGTCTCCACAGCACTAAGTTTATACCACTTATTTCATTTTGATTGACATTAGAATTACTACTGTATGTCAGTCACCTCCATTATTCATTCATTCATTCACTCATTCATTCACTCTTGTCAACAAGTATCTGTTAAATATATGCTATATATTCCATGTATTATGCTGGATCCTGGGGATATAATGTAGAGAAAATAGGCAAAGTTCCTGCCCTTAGAAAACTATGCCACTGCACTTAGCACAATAATTCATTTAATGCAAATGTATAATGTATGATGAATAAATAAATGAATTGATATTACCATGAATGGTTTGAATCTCGAGTTTGTGCATCTGTGTCACAAAAGGCCTATTATTTGGAACAAAGAATATATGTTATTTCTTTTTTAAAGATTTTATTTATTTATTTTTAGATAGAGGGAAATAGAGGAAGAGAGGTAGAGAAACATCAATGTGAGAAACATCAATCTGTTGCCTTTTGCACACGTCCCAACCAGGGACCGAACACAAAACCTAGGCATGTGCCCTGACCAGGAATCAAACTGGTGACCTTTTGTGATGTGGACACTGGCCTGCAGTGTACACAGTGTCATGGCTGAAACATGAGACAAATTCACACGGACTACTGAGTGCTGTGAAGGAAAAGGGAAGGCATGGCCACTCTCTCAAGAGGAGAATGCATGAGCAATCCTCACCTGGACAGGCTTTTATTGTTTTTCTGGGCACATTACATTGAGGGTGGTTTTCATTTACTACGCATATTGATTATGCATAGGATCACTGTAGGTGATTACCTTTTACAGATAACAAAGGAGAGGATGTTGCTAATTGCATCAAGAAAGGAGGATATTTGCAAATGTAAAGAGGAAAGTGGTTGAACTGGTTACCCTTGTCCTCAGAAGGTTTTAGCATGGATTTTAGGAAGTTGCAGTAAGCCCTTGCTGCCTCAATTCAGGGTGAGGGATTTTAGCAAAAAGCAAGTACAATGCAGACCTGATTCCCCATGGGAGAACCTGTCCGTGGGCATGGGCCTTGTGTCGCTCTTCACTGGTCCCTCTGAGTGGGAGCTGGGCCCACAGGACGCAGAATGGTCTCCCATACTTTTGCTTTGCTGAATGATGTCTAACTAACACACACTGGTCAAGGATATATGTTATTTCTTATATGGAGCAATTGGCTCAAATCCAAATGAGCCCAAGATGGGTTGTTTCAAAGTTTTTGGTGATTACTATTTTAATGAATAGCTACATTGTCCCACAAGAGTTGAAAGATTATATCATTCATATAAATAGTTTTATTCACTCTAGCAAGTTAATACTATGTGTATTATGCCTAGTCTATAGTTTTGATAAACAATTAGCACTGTTTGCATACATATCTTTTTTCCAGTTTTATTGAGAAATAACTGACTTGTATCACTGTTGAAGTTTGAAGTGTACAGCATGATAATTTGATTTACACATATTGTGAAATAATTACTACAGTAGGTTTAGTTAAAATCCATCAGCTAATATAAATCCAATAAAAAGAAAAGAAAATTTATTCTTGTGATGAGAAGAATCACATACCTTAAAAACATATTATGCAGGATGAGATTACTAGTCAGATTTTCTGATTTTCTTTCCTTCAGATAATAAATCAATGGACTATTTATCTTACTGTACATGTCATACTGCCTTTATTTTCAGAACAAATTGTTCATACTGTGTGACATGCACTGTGTTAGGCACAACCTTAAGTAAACTGTCTCCAGAGACTGACTATGAAAATGATAGTTACTCCCACCAAACTATTTCAAGACAATAGAAAATTGTGCTTTTCTAATTCCTCTCTAAAGTAATTAAAGAATCAAACTTTATGCCTTGATAAGTAGTAAAATGTCTCTCCCAGTCATCCCCTTTTCTGTTTTGGCTTTGGTTTATATGTGTGGTATTCCTGCCAAATTGGCCAAAAAGAATAGGAAAAAAAGGTTTCCTTCAATATGCCACACTAGTGTGTACTGCCACCCCCATTCTGTCACTACATACCCCTGAATTTAACACCCTGAAAGAGTCCCTGTGCTTCCACTGACAACTGGCATCACTCCAATTTGCAGAGATCAAAGTCACTCTACACTTCTGACACCAAAGAAGATACAACAATGGCAGCCAATAGGTAGCCATTGTGTTAGGCAAGCACTTTGCCCCAAAATACAGTCATTACAAATCTCTTTAAAGTCTCAATCTGACCCCTAACCAGGGTTTTTTAAAAATTAACAATCCTTTCAACTACTTTATTTCTGATTACACAAACCAACCAGATATTAGTGCCTGTGTTCTCTGAGCAGTTATACAAAGGTTTGATAATGCATCTATTCACCCATTCTATCACTTATCCTTTCAGTTTGTTGGACTATTGATACAGAGTCATCTGATGACACTTTGGAATCCTTAGTTGCATTCTGCAGGTTTTCAAAGCTTGGAGGAGTTTCTGGGTTTCCAGAAATTGTGTTCCTGGAGTCATATGGGTTTAATAAGCTAATAAATACCATCTGAATATCTTTGTGACTTTTTTTCTGGCTAGAACATGAAGATGGCAAGGCTATCTGAATACAAAACCACAAGAAAACTGTGGTTGTGGAAGTTTGTATTTGGCAAAACATTCTGGCAATTGGTTATTAACCAGTCACTTGGAATGGAGAAAGGAAAATATAGGTCCAGGAATTCCTAACACATTTCCATTGTTCCAGAGAAGATCTTTATTATGACTTACTCCCAATTAATCACCAACTATATTGATATTTGTCTAGTTTGTCAAAGGGATTTGTTTATCAGAATTGTTGAGGAGCATCTGAGTGCATCATTTTTTTCAGTGTATGACCAGTTAATAGTAGTGTGGGCAGGGATTATAATAATAATGGCATCAATGCATACAGCACATCACACAATGATTATTTCATTTTTGGTATTGGAAAATAAGAATTCCACAATAAAGTGATATTTACTACTTGCCCTTCTGTTCTCTCCCTCTTCTCAAACTGAGCTTATTATATCATTATAGTTTAAAACATGTCTTCTTTACCATACAGTTGTAAACTCTTTTGAAAGCAGGTGTCTTATTCATCCTAGTATCCTCTCCCTATGTATCTGGTATGGTACCTTGCACATAATAATTGCTCAATAAATTGGTTTATTTGTTTTTAAAATTAACAAAAGGCAGAATAAATACATAGGATAATATAGGCATGAACCGAAGACCCTGGGGACTATGGAAAAGGGAATAATGCTCAAATGAATTAATGATGGGAGTAAAGCAGGAGGGGAAAAAACCCTTAAGAAGCTGGAAACAATAAAATATTAGAGGATTTGGTGAGTTCTAAAGGATCAATCAGATGTTATGATTTTAAGATGAATTAGTTGATTGGGTTTGAACATCTGTGTGCATTGTGATGGTGCATCATAATCATTGTTCATTATGGTGCTACTGATTCCCATCAGGACAAGAACTTTGGGACATATTTTTTAATGTTAGCTATTGGTTTCTTCTGAGACATATGAGTTCTTTTATGAAGAACTCTCCATTTGGCAAACATCAAAGTAATGGATTGAAGGTAGTTATGAAATCTGTAGCCAGGAGAAACAGCTTGTCTTCAGTCTTCAATGTAAAAGATTACTCTCATATTACGAAATCATTCAACTCTAGAACCCACTTTGGGTCCCCATTTATAACTGAAAAAAGAGAGTGCAAATGAATAAAGCATGTCTTTCCATCAAGCAGATGATAGGGAGAAGAAGGGGAGAAGACAATTTAAAAATAAGCATTCAGAAGATGGCAGCAAGATAGGTGGGAGCAGAGTCCACTTCCCCCTGCCTACTAGTGAAACACCTAGCCAATCTTCTGAGGAACAAAGCGAACAGTCAACGGTATTCCAGCATACATGAAGATTGGAGACCAAAATTATAGGGGACATTGAATGATTGGATAATAAGGAGAGTGCTTTGGGACAATAAGGTCCTCAGGACCAGCGCGGGGACCAGGGCAGGCTGCAACCCCAGGCGTGTGCCGGGTCTGCTACAAGATTCTTGGGAGATAGCTAGGCTGGGCTGTGTGAGATGCCAGGAGCTTGTTTGGACCAGTAGACTTAAATAGGAAGAATTTTTCAGAAAGAAAAATAGAAAAAAAGAGGCACTCCACGGCTGTTTGGGGAATTCTCAGCAGCAGCCCTCCACCTCCTACGCCCCTGTCTCCAGCAGTCCCAGGGTCAGTGCGCACCCGGTGATCGGCAGCCCAGGGCAGCCCGCCCACACACACTCGAGAAGAACTGGGAACAGTGTACAACCGGTGGCCCCTGGCCCAGCTCTTCCGCTCCCAATCCAGGGGTATTGGGGACTATGCACACCCGGTGATCCACGGCCTGGCAGCAGCCTACCCACACGCACTCCAGAAGCACCAAGAGTGGTGCATACAGGTCCATGGATGTAGCGCCTCCCACCCAGCCCTTTCACCGGGAGCCCTGCAGGGCTGACGGGCTCTGTGGGAGATAGGCGGAAGTGCCCCACAGAAGGGAGCTGCAGTCCACAGAAAGACTTGACACAGTGAGGGGGTAAACTACCCGGAAGGGGTGCTAAGAGTCCCTATCATCTAGGCCAGCAAAGAGCAAGAAGGTGGTGTGTGAGTTGCCACTAATTGGTATACCTCAAGGACAGCACAACTGGTGGACTAAAGCCCTAGGCTGGGGACAGAAGGGCAGCTAGGAACTGGGCTGGAAGCTGGACAACAGTGAACAGTGCATCTCAGAAAGGGAGAAAAGCAAAACCAATACCTTCCCATCCTGACGCAGCTGGAAAGACCAGAAGAACAGGCCTGACCAGTTTAAAGCCAGCAGAAGGCTTTTAAAAAATATATATATTTTATTGATTATGCTATTACAGTGGTCCCATTTTCCCCCCTTTCTTCCCCCCCACTCCCCTCCCACACTCCCCGCCCTTTAGTTTTTGTCCATAGGTAACACACATAAGTTCTTTGGCTTCTACATTTCCTATACTATTCTTAACCTCCCCCTTAACCATTTATGCTACTTATTCTCTGTAACCTTTCCCCCTCTCTCCCCCTACCACTCCCGTGTTGATATCCCTCCATGACTTATATAAGTTCCTTTAACATTTCCTATAATAAGGACTTGGTGATGATGAACTACTTGAACTTGACCTTATCTGAGAAGCACTTTCTCTGCCCTTCCATTCTAAATGAGAGTTTAGCTGGATAGAGTATTCTTGGACCTAGGTCCTTGCCTTTCATGACTTGGAATATTTCTCTCCAGCCCCTTCTTGCCTGAAAGGTTTCTTTTGAGAAACCGGCTGACAGTGTGGGAATTCCTTTGTAGGTAACTGTCTCCTTTTCTCTTGATGCTTTTAAGATTCTCTCCTTATTTTTTATCTTGGGTAATGTCATTATGATGTGTCTTGGTGTGTTCCTTTTGGGGTCCAACTTCTTTAGGACTCTCTGAGCTTCCTGGACTTCTTGGAAGTCTATTTCCTTCACCAGCTTGGGGAAGTTCTCCTTCATTATTTGTTCAAATAAGTTTTCAATTTGTTGCTTTTCCTCCTCTCCTTCTGGCACCCCTACAAGTCAGATGATGGGACATTTAAAGATGTCCTGGAGGTTCCCAAGCCTCTCCTCATTTTTTTGAATTCTTGTTTCTTCATTATTTTCTAGTTGGATGTGTTTTTCTTTCTTCTGGTCCACTCCGTTGATTTGAGTCCCAGTTTCCTTCTCATCCCTATTGGTTTCCTCCAGATTTCCCCTCATTTCCTTTATCGTATCCTTCATTTGTTCAACTAATTGTGACCATCTTTCTTCCATCCCTGTGAGCATCCTGATTACCAGTGTTTTGAACTGTGCTTCTGATAGGTTGGTGTCATGGGGATTTCGTCCCAGCCGAAACCCGTGGGTGACCGCAACTCGATGTGTAAAAGAATCTCATACCGAGACACGCGGGGAGAAGAGAGTCCGGAGCCACGGGACCAATTCCTCCATCTTGGGAAAAGGCCTCGTGGGTAGCTCAGCCGGGGTTTTTATTAGAAGCTTTAGGACATATTTACATTGGATTGATTATTTATGGGCTTATGCAGAACAGGGGTAGGTTTACTCATTAACAGAGCATTAGGATGTAAATTCAGGTCCGGTGGCAGACAGGAGTAGGGTATACATTAAACAGGACTCAGCAAGCCAGAATTTTTTAAGATACATTTTTGCCAAATTCCTATTAGAGAATTCCTATTCCACAGACATAATCCACAGTTCCCCACACGGGAATCACGCGGAGCTGCACTCAAAACGTGTAAATTCTAGAACTGCGTGTTTACACGCGTGTGGAAAGAATCCCCACAGGTTGGCTATCTCTTCGTCATTTAGTTGTATTTTTTTCTGGAGATTTGATCTGTTCTTTCACTTGGGCCTTTTTTTTTTTCTTGGTGTGCCTGTTACTTTAAGGGGCAGAGCCTTAGGTGTTCACCAGGGCGGGGTTACCCACATTGTTGTGTTGTGATGCAGCCTGTGGGGATAGTGCCTGAGAGAACAATGGCGCTTGCTCTGCTCTGTATATTTCGCCCACTACCCACAAGCAAGTTGGGCCCTTCTGTGCTCCGAGGTGGGTGGATGGGCCTACACTATTCCAAGTCCCTGTGGGTCTCTCCAATGAACTCTCCTGTGAGACTGGGAGTTCCTCCTGCTGCCGCCTCAAACCCCACAGGTGTTTTCAAGTGGTGGTTTGAGGCTTTATTTCCCCACGTTGGAGGGTTGTGCAGACTGCTCTGCTCCCCAGAATTTTCTAGCATTTTATCTGCATGTGAATGAGGGACCGACCAGTCCACCAGTCTCGGCCCCACTGGGTCTGGGTAGGCCAGCCTCGAATTTGCTGAGTGCACCAGTCGTGTTTTGGACAGGTGTGCCTGTCACAGGCCTCTCTGGGCAGCTGCTGTGTTGCCTGCACTGCTCCACAAACCACCGTCTCACTGAGCACTCTCCACCAGGCTCCGCCAGGCATGCTGGTCTGGATGAATGTGTCTCCTTTAACTCCTTTGTTGTGGGACTTCCACTCAGTTTTATTTTCTGTCAGATCGGGCTGTTGTTAGTTTTTTTTTTAATTGTTGTTTTTCCACTTTTGGTTGTGTGAGGAGGCACAGTGTGTCTACCTACGCCTCCATCTTGTCCAGAAGTCACTTTTTAAAAAAACTTTTCTTCTTACTTTCCTTTTCATTCCTTCTTCCTCCCTTTCCTTTATTATTTCTTATTCCTTCCATCTTTTATTTATTATTACTATATTTTTAATTAAAATTTTTGTTTTAATTTCTTCTACCTTTATTCCCTTCTTTTTTTATTCCTTTGTACTTCCTTCCTTTCCTTTTTTATTCCTTTTCCCTAACTCCTTTCCTTTTTTCTCTTCTTTTCCCACAGGTGAGACATTAAAATATGGTGTTGTGAAAACACCAGACTTAGATCCAGACAGGGGTCATCCCAAAAAACAGAGACTGTGGGCAAATTTCACTTTGCTACTCCAGAGAACTTGCAAGGTAGGAGTGGTGAACACCAGCACACCTGCTGGAAGAGGAAGTCCACCAACAAAGGAACAACCAACAGAAAACAACTGGAGAAGGTAAAGGAGGAAGTGGAAACGACACTAACCTCAATCCAAGACCGACCTGGAAATATAACCAATTG
>PVJI01022871.1:0-24524 GCA_004026765.1 Micronycteris hirsuta
TCTCTCCCACATAGCAATTCTTAATAAGTTTAGAAAGATTGAATCTTATCAGGCATCTTCTTTGACCACAATGGTATGAAACTAGAAATTAATTAAAAGAAAAAAAACTAAAAACACACAAACATATGGAGACTAATATTTTACTAAACAATGAATGGGCTAACAATGAGAACAATAGAGATATCAAAAGATACCTTGTGACAAATGAAAATGAAAAGACAACAACTCAAAATCTATAGTGAAAGCCACCCTAACAGGGAAATTTATACCAATATAGGCATACCTCAAGAAACTAAAAAATCTCAAATACACAATCTAACCTTACACTGAAGGAAATAGGAGAAAAAAGCCCAAAGGGAGTAGAAGGAAGGAAATAATAAGGATCAGGGTGGAAATGAAATAGAATAAGCTGGTTCTTTGAAAAATAAATAAGACTGAAACATTTAACCAGAATTATTGAGAAAAAAGAGACATATATAAATTAAAGCAGAAATGAAAGAGAAGTGAAAACTGACATCACAGGAATACAAAGGACTATAAGAAAACACTTAGAACAATTATATGCAAACAAATTGGACAATCTTGAAAAAAAAATGAATAAGTTCCTACAACATGCAATCTTCCAAGCCTGTATCAAGAAAAAATATCTGAACAGACTGATTATTCCCAAAGAAATTGAATAATCAAAAAAAACCCCAACAAACAAAAGTCCCAAACCAGAAGGCTTTTTAGCTAAAGAAGGTGAATTTTACCAAACATTCAAAAAACAATGAACACCTATCCCCAAACTATTCCCAAAAATACTAAGAGAAGTCTTCCAAGTTCATTTTACAAGGCCACCATTATCCTGATTTCAAAACCAGACAAAAACATGTTTAAAATTATAGGGAAACATCTCTGATCAACCTACATGCAGAAATCTTCAACAAAATTTTAGCAAAACAAATGCATCAGTTGAAAAGTTCATATACCATGATCAAGTGGAATTTATTCCCGGGACACAAGGATGGTTCAGTATCTGCAAATCAATTAACATTATACACCACATAAACAAAATGAAGGGTAAAAATCATATTATATCAACAGATGCAGTAAAAGCATTTGACAAAATCCAGGACTGATTTATCATAAATACTCTCTGCAAAGTGGGAATAGAGGGAACATACCTCAACATAATAAAGACCATATATAATAATCCCACGGCTAACAACTAACAGGAATAAGCTAAATGTGCTTTCCATAAGATCAGGAACAAGAAGAGGATGTGCAGTTTCACCACTTTTATTCAACGTAGTACTGGAAATCCTAGCCACAGCAATCAGACATGAAGAAGAAATCAAAGACATCCAGATTGGAAAAGAGGAAGTAAAGTTGTCATCATTTGCAGATGACATGATTCCTAAAGATTCCACCAAAAAAATTACTAGAACTGATAAATGAATTCAGTAAAGCAGCAGGATACAAAATTAATAGTCAGAACTTGGTTGCATTTTTATACACCAACAATGAATTATCGAGAGGAGAAATTAAGAAAACAATTTCATTTACAATTGCATCAAAAAGAATAAAATACCTAGAAAACATTTAACCAAGGAAGTAAAACGCCAGTACTCAGAAGACTATAACACATTGTAGAAAGAAATTGAAGAAGATATAAATGAATGGAAGCACATGCCATACTCATGGATAGGAAGAATTAACGTCACTAACATGTCCATGCTACGCAACACAATCTATAAATTCATTGCAATCCCTTTCAAAATACCAATGACATTTTTCCCAGAACTAGAGCAAATAAACCCACGCCTACTTGGTCAATTAATATGCAGCAAAAGAGGCAAGAACATACAATGGGTTAGAGACAGTGTGTTCAAATAATGCTGTTGGGAAATATGGACAGATATGTACAAAAAATGAAACTAGACTATATTCTTACACCATACACAATTAAACTCAAGATGGATTAAAGACTTAAAAATATATATGACTCAAAACTATAAAATTCCTAGAGGTAAATATTGGCAATAGTTCTGACATTTCTCTTAGTAAATATTTTTCTATGTATCACCTCGGATGAGGGAAAACAAAGGGCAAAATAAACAAATGGGACTATATCAAACTAAATTTTTTTGCATATCAAAGGAAACCATTAACAAAACAAAAAGACAACCTACTGAATGGGAGAGAAATATCCAATAAGGGGTTTATATCCAAAATTTATAAAGAACTCTTACAATTTAACACCAAAAGAAAAAAACTAATCCAATTAAAAAATGGGAGTGGGCCTGAATAGACAATTATCTTAAGAAGACATACAGATGGCCAATAATCATATGAAAAGATGTTCAATGTCATTAATCATCAGAGAAATGCATATTAAAACCACAATGAGATATCACCTCACACCTGTCAGAATGACTATCACCAATAAATCAACAAATAGCAAGTGTTGGTGAGAATGTGGACAAAAGGGTACCCTGTGCACTGTTGTTAGGATAGCAAATTGGTATATACACTATGGAAAACAATACGGAGTTTTCTCAAAAAATTAAAAATAGAACTACCGCCCGGCTGGTGTAGCTCAGTGGATTGAGCGCAGGCTGGGAACCAGAGGGTACCAGTTCGATTCCCAGTCGGGGCACATGCCTGGGTTGCGGGCCAGGTCCCCAATGAGGGCCATGTGAGAGGCAACCGCACATTGCTCTTTCTCCCTCCCTTCTCCTCTCTCTGAAAATAAATAAAATCTTAAAAAAAAAAAATAGAACTACCTTATGACCCAGCAATTTCACTTCTGGGTATACATACAAAGAAATCCAAAACACTAATTTGAAAAGATACATGCACCCCTTTGTTTATTGCATCATAGTTTCCAATAGCCAAGATATTAAAGCAACCTAAGTACCTATTAATAGACAAGTGAATAAAGAAGATGTGTTAACATATACACAATGGAATATTAGTCATAAAAAAGAATGAAATCTTACCATTTGCAACAACATGGATGGACCTAGTGGATATTACGCTGAGTAAAATAAGGCAGACACAGAGACAAATACCATATGATTTCACTTATATGTGGAATCTAAAGAACAAAATAAATGAACAAAAAAAACCACAAACAGACCTATAAATACTGAGAAAAAAAACTGAGGCTTGCTAGATGGGAGGGGTGTTAGGGGGCTGGATGAAAAAGATGAAGGAATTGAGAAGTTCAAACAAATTGACAGTTACAAAATGGTCACAGGGATATAAAGTACAGCATAAGGAATACAGTCAATAATATTGTAATAACTGTGTGACGCCAGGTGGGTACCAGAAATATTGGGGGTCCACTTTGTAAAGTACGTGATTGTCTTACCACTGTGCTGTACAACTAAAACTAATACAAAATAATATTGAACATAAACTATAATTGAAAAATATTAAGAAAGGGTACAGGTGAGCAATAATGCTTGGTATCAAGTCAGCCATTTCAGGTCCAGGAAAATAACTGTTTTCTGTGTTGGGACAATTACTGAGAATGATCCAAAAGCTAAAGCTGAGCCCTGATGCTGGGGCCTTTCCATAGTGCATGACTGGCCAGCTTTCCCAGCTGCTCTCCCATCTTTTTAACTCTGCATTTTCTCTGTAAAAATGATGGAATGTTTGCCTAATGCTCTTCTCCTTAATACCTAGAGGATGTGGAATGTGCTAGAAGCATAGCTCCACTTTTGCTACTTCTGAGAACAGCACTAAACAAGGGTTGGGAGCACATGTGTTTTTAACATGTTTTACTCTCAATGGTCTCTTTCTTACAGATTTTTGGAAACACAGATCATTTATAGAGTTTACCCAGAAACCCACCACATTATATAAAAGTATGACCTTGTCTACCTATGACTTAATATGCATGAAAGTGAAAACAATTTGCTTTTACTACTTTTCCCATCATGTCACAAAAGGTTTGATACCAAAGGACATGAGGGCTTGAGAGTTCATATGCAAATATTTACTTCTAAGCCATGACTAATTAATTATGTGAAGGTTATGTGAAGACAGTCAATTTGGACATAAAAAAACAGCTGATGGTGTGATTTCAGGGTGAGAGTATGGACAACTTCAACTGGGGTGTACGCAGGCGTTCTCTGGACAGCCTGGACAAGTGTGACATGCAGCTTCTAGAGGAGAGACAGCTTTCCGGAAGTTCTCCCAGCCTGAGTAAAATGAACCGTGAGGACTCTGATGAATCATCTGAGGAGGAGGACCTTACAACCAGCCAGATCCTGGAGCACTCAAACCTCGTAAGTACAAGCTCTCCCACTGCAGAAACTGGGAGATTTGTTTTTGAGACTAAAGCAGTAGCACAGTTTCCAGCTGAGCTAAAGAAACTTCCGCAGTTGCTAAACTATACTCTGAACCATCTTGATGAGATCCCACTTGTTTATTCTTTCCTTTATGTCCCTTGTTCTAGGGGACATATCAGTGAAAATATTGCTGCCTAGAATATCTGAGATTTTCCTGCCTATGTTCTCCTCTAGGACTTTTATGGTGTCACGACCTACATTTAAGTCTTTTATTCACCTTGAATTTATTTTTATGTATGGTGTAAGTTGGTGATCGAGTTTCATTTTTTCGCATGTAGCTGTCCAGATCTCCCAACATCGTTTGTTGAAGAGGCTATTTTTACTCCATTTTATGCTTCTGCCTCTTTTGTTGAATATTAATTGAGCGTAGAGACTTGGGTTTATTTCTGAGCTCTCTATTCTGTTCCATTGGTCTATGTGTCTGTTCTTAATGCCAGTACCAGGCTGTTTTGATTACCATCAAGTGGTGTCAAACTGAGTCCCACTGGCCTCTTCTCTGTAGGTTGAAAATGGAAGCAAATGCCTGGGTATTTGTTATAGTATTAACGGTCTTTAGATGCCATCAAATCTGTTAGGGCCTCGATTTTCCCAAAATAACTTTAATTATGCCAGTATCTTTTTAAAAACCCCTTAGACATCTAAATTTTAGGAACTATGACAGATGGACGTTTTGATATGAGTATCTGAAAGTGTGGGTGTTTGTGTGTTAGGTGCTATGCCATCTCACTTCCGGCTGCCAGCTCCCATGTTTAAGTCCTTATAACAGTGAGCTATATATAGTACACAAGACATATCAACCAACAATTAGCTCATACAATGGTCTATACTCCTGTGCAAAGAAGAATTAGAGTTTTAGCAAATGTCACACTGAATTATTTCCTTTGTTTCGTCAACAGATCATGAATCTCTCCCCTTCTGAGGAGGCCAATCCCGTGGAATTGCTCCCTTCAGCTCATGACATGACCCCGGCTGACCCTCATTCCTATAGCACCAGAATGCCTAGCTTTGACTCTTCTTTGCCTGATATGAATAATCTTCAGATTTCTGAGGGTTCCAAGGTGAAGAGATTTTGGCAATTATGATTATAGTTTCCTTAAAGAAAAAGTCCTTCCAATTTTCTGAGAATTCTTAGGGGGTTGTGATTAGAGGGGCTACTTTTATCTTTTTCTGTCTTTTTTTAAATAATTGAGTTTGTGCACCTAAGCCCATGTTTTGAGGGGTTTTTTTCCCCTAACTTGAGCAGCCACCCTCGTGTTCATTGAAAGAGATTTTACATGAGGTCTTCTTCAAATGAAGCAGTCTGCATTTTCCATACAGCATGAACACAGCTGATTAATTAATGACAGAACAAATCGATATATGCCTGAGACCGCTGTGACTGGCAAACTGCTGGTTTTTGTCATGACTTTCATAAAACAATGTGCTGTTGAAGTGTGGGTGCATGGATGTATTGCAGGAAATTTTTTCCTATGTAGGAACCAATTATACAATTTGTCCATTGATTGAGTCCTCGCCTCTTGGCATACAGTCAGCATTTTCAGTATCAGTCACGGTATTATGAACAAAACAGATTCGCACAAAACAGTCCTAGCCAGGCTCTCTGAGGAGAAAAGTAAGTAATAGATACAAACTTCTTATTTAAAAGTTCAGCTTAAAAGAAAAACCTAATGATATGTATTTCATTTAAAGCTTATTTTATCAAAATTTCCAGAAAATATCCTCTCTGTAAAACTGTTCACTCCCACAGTGTTCATATACGTGAGCATCAGATTAGAATTTTATTTTCTTACACTAGATATACCAAAACAACCTATTCCTGTTAAGATAAAGTTGTCTTTATCTTGATATTGATTATGATAAGTTTGATAGAAAAAATTATAAAAGTACATACTTTCTGATACTCCTAATGGAAAAAATGTAATAATGGAAAAACAGTAATATTTTGGATTCTTTTATAGTGCACTAAAAACAGATCTGAAATCTAGAAAAATCTTACATACTTTAAACTAAGGGAAACCAACCAAAATGCATCACCTAAAAATATTGAAGCTTAAAGCAAAATTATTTTTAAGATTGTCCCATTGCAAAGGAACTCCAATCAAGGATCCTTAGAGTCCTTTTTCAGCCAGAAATGAAACTTACCTGAGATTAAAGTACCACCATCCTAAAATTAAGAAATTAAATTTCATGGAAATGACTTCACATTTCTCAGTCTTAGAATAGGCATTTTCTCAATTTTTCTGTTTTGAATGCGCAATTATATAGCTTGCTCATAGAAAGCTTTGCCTAAGTAATAATATTTTTATGGACTCACAGAAATCATCTAATTCTATCAAGAAAAATTGAGTTTAATTCTGTAAAGCTATCTCTGTCTCAACATAATCTGGGTTTTTGCAATGTTCAATATATCTGTGATGTTACAAAAAGAAAGTAAAAGATATTTTTATAAGAACTCAGCCATTTCATAATAGTGTATGCACACTAATAACCCAGACCCGTGACCATGGCCCGTCTCGTGCAATTTTAAAAAGCAGGAAGAACCCAGTATGTATGAGTAATTCTTTCAAAGATGTGAGATATGCTAACTCCCTAACACATCTTTAAACACCCCTGTTAATTTCCTTATAATCTTCAGTTTGGAATACTAAATGAGTGAGAAGATGTCAGCCATGATAATGCTTTAATTCATACACAGCTCTATTTTGCCCTGCTTTTGTGATTGTTTTAAGGAAATGACTCACTGACTCATGAACATGTAATTTCTTCCTCTCCTCTTTTGGTCTATTACCCAGTCACCTTCCCTTCTCTTATAAAGAACAATGAGTCTCCCCCTGGTCCCCCTGGCCCAGCTTCAAGCCCAGCTTCTGTTTCCATGTGATTTGTTATGACTCCTTCCTGCCCCTCCCTGATCCTGGTTCTGCCTGCCTTGCAGCCCTGTCATTGTGCTGCTCATTCTACATTTTATAGTAACAGGAAAGCAGCCCCTCATATATGTTACCTTCAGGGGATATTCCCAAGAAGACAGCATGTATGTCAATGGATCTTCAAGGATTTTCAGTATGGAAAGGCCTGTCAGTGTGGTAGTGCAGTGACCACTATGGAGCACCCATGCTCACTTGACACATTTCTTGAGCAGCTACTATACTGTCATTGAGGGTTCTACATCCTAGTTTCCAAAGGTGAAGGGTTCTGTGTTGTAGAGTCAGCTCTGGACAGGTTGAGGCTGTTCAATGGAAAATGTTCTGAATCCAGTGCTGTTGTCTCTAGCCCCAGCTCCAGCCCTGATGAGACACTAGGCAAGGTCTTTCCCACACGGGGCATCGTTTCCTGTCAAAGGTGGGGCGCTGTGATCTTTCCAAGTTTAGCATTTGTATTCCATAACCATGGGTCAAATATGGTAAGCTCTTGAGAGCCTCTTTGGGAACTATTGTGGACAAGATTGAAAAATAAAGAGCAGAACTTCGGACAATTCCTAAGTCTGCTTATAGAAACAGATGGCATTATAGCGAGGAAACAAAGGCCCGCAACATCTGTCGTTGTCAGGATTTCAGCCTCCTTTCCTTTGGTTGAACAGACTTTCCCATGTATTCTTACCTATTGGGCGGCGGATTCTTTTCTCTCTTCACTCTTCCAGGCTGAAGCTGTCCAGGAGGAGGAGGACACCACCGTGCAGGAAGATGATCTTTCTAGTTCCATCAATGAACTCCCAGCAACTTTTGAATGCAGCGATAGCTTTAGTCTGGATATGACTGAGGCAGAAGAAAAAGGAAACCAAGCTCTGGACCAGTTCAATCTGTCAAGGTAGAGAAGAACTTGGTAGAAATGTGTGGTGCCAATGTGCATGGTCCATGGGAGTGCAATCACTCTGACTCAAGTTGAATGTCACATTCACAAAGGATTTCAAACTGACACGTAACCTGGAAGGCTCCTAGAAGGTTGGAATCATCCATCCCCAGTGTAGGCCTACATGGAACCAAAAAGGTACTCATGTAGGCACTCACAGAGCCACAGAATAACATAAAAATCTGTAGCAGGGCCTGGGACATGATCCACACCTTGTGAGCTTCGAAAATAAGCAAGATTGGCAAGCCTTGGAAATGAAAAGTTCTTTCCATTTTGAGTTAAAAGATCAGAACAAGAGGCTCTTTATAAGCTAAATACCTACTCTATTTCGAGTGGGTGGCTTCTAGCCTTGTGGCTGGTATTTCTGAGACAAGTGAGATATAGTATGTAGTCATAGAATACAAATAAGAAAAAATTTAAATGGGAATAGAGATGTAAACACTAATGCAGCATCTATAATAAATCAAAAATATTAATGCTACAGATTTACTTCAGGAGAAGAAAGTCAGAACCCTAAAATCACTTCTCTGAACATTGAAAATAAGAGCTAAGTAGCAAAGTTCTGCCATTACAGTGGCCAGTATCCACTCAATAAATTGCTTATGGTAATGCCTAGAGAAGGATTTGCCTTTTAACTTTTGTTCATATTCTCTCCTTTCTTTGTTTCTCTCTGCATTTCTCTTTCCTTTCCTCTCTCCACTTTTCTTCTGGGCATTTATGCATATGCACTCACTAAGGAAAAGTTAAAAGATTCAAAATTTTTGTTCATTTTTCACAATGAAAAATGCCAACCACTGAAAGGGTCAGAGCCCAGGAAGGGACTTGACTGTTTCTAGGGGAGTGGCCAGCTAGGCACATGAGAGACAGTCACTGAGGGCTAAAAGATATACCAAATCTATAGAAAGGATTCAGAATCAGAAGAATCAAAAAATCTAGAGATGAAAATTCTATTTTCTAAAATCAAAAAGAATCTCAGAGACCTTTGACTAAAAGCCAAGTTCCCAAAGCAAACCTCAAATGGAGGAGTGGGCAGAGTGGGCCCCTTGTGAGGCTGACTCAGGAGTAGCACTCAGACCATCCTGTAAGGGAAAAAGGACATCACTTCTTGACACAGTCATTGTCATTTCTTCCAGCTTTGGAGAAGGTGACAGGAGAGTCTCTCCACCTCCCTCACCCTTCTTCTCTGCCATCCTGGCTGCATTTCAGCCTGCGGCCTGTGACGATGCCGAGGAAGCCTGGCGCAGCCACATCAACCAGCTCATGTGCGACTCTGATGGCTCCTGTGCCGTGTACACATTTCACGTGTTCTCCTCCTTGTTTAAGGTACAGTGCTCGCCTCAAGTCAGAACACTCGG
This sequence comes from Micronycteris hirsuta, assembly GCA_004026765.1. Taxonomy (NCBI): domain Eukaryota; kingdom Metazoa; phylum Chordata; class Mammalia; order Chiroptera; family Phyllostomidae; genus Micronycteris; species Micronycteris hirsuta. The sequence goes on from PVJI01022871.1 coordinate 9,542, forward strand.
GCTCTCCAGGGAGCCAGCAAGCTTCTCATTTAAGAAGGAATTGCTATTTCGTTCTGGGTTTATACTATTTTCTCCTCCGAATATCTCTCTGATCCTCTGACTTCATCTTTTCTTCTGTTGAACCTGATCAACTCAACCTTCTCACACTGGCATTGTGAAGATGACCTCAAATGACAGGCTGCCATGAAGTCCCACTTACTCTGACATTCTGGCCTTCATTGGTGCCAGGAATCCCAGGCCAATATGATATCAGGGCCGTTACATGGAATCTTCCTCCAAGCCTCTCTCCCCTTCTCTGCCAAGTCCTCTCCTGCGTCTTTTGTTCTTCATTATCTGTTTTTCCTTTGTCTTTTATCCTCCCTAGTAATTCCTTACACATGCCAGCCATAGCTGTGAACCCTTGCTTAGTTCACTTAGCTGCTTCTGAACAGGTGAAAGGTCCTCTCCTGTGTCTCCTGTGTGGCACACAGCCCATCTACTCCATACAGTGTCCTTGTGCAAACTGGAACCCCATCCCTACCCCAGAGGCTTGCAGTACCACATGTGGCCAGCGGGGGGAAGCTGGATTTCAGTCCCTCAGCCTGGCACCGAAAGGTCACACTCAGCTCTGTGTAGGTGCCTATCCTGTGGACACCTTCAGATTCTACTGTTAGCCTCAAACATACTTAAAAACAATGACTCAACTGCAGAGATGGTCAGAACTCAACTTCTGGTTGGTGCTTAAAAGTTTATTTTTATGCCTGCCTATCTCTGGTCTTGCAAATTGTTTTTCTCTGTCCTGCTCTGAACATTCACTCTCCACATTTCATCAAATGCTGGTGGGGGTTGGAGGCAGCCAAAGAAGAGGAAAAGTGCCTTGTTAGGAAGAAACTCAGAGGCCTTCGAGCATCATCGGAGTTAACTGGCACTGTGTGCTGTGTTTCCATCAAGACATGGAAACATGGATATCATACAGTTAAAGAGAAAACTAATTTAAAAATATATGTAGACTATTGCTCCTTTTTTAATGCCTAGAAAATAGTGAAGAGTATACACTAGCATTTCATTGTAGTTTACTTGGGGTAATGAGATTGTGGGTGTCTTTGGGTTTTTTCTTTCAAGTTTCTACTTTCCTATAATGAAAATGCTTTTCTTGCAGTATTTTCAGAGAAGCATTTTTCTAAACTTTACTTTTAAGAATGTATAAAACAGAACTGCCACTGATAATACAAGGGAAAAAATGAAAAAAGGACTATGTGCTTCCAACTCTGAGTGGACATGAATAATAGATGGATAAGTGGACAGACATGTTAGGACTCTCCTGACCTTTTCCAGATGTTAAGTTCTGTTACATGTATCGGAGGCAGGGACAGTAACTTGGTTGGACTGAGAAATGGGCCCTCCAACCACCTTCAGGAAGAGCCGTGGCGGAAAGGAAAGCAGGAAAATAAGGAATTGCCAGTATATAACAAGTGAAAATGAAAAAGCTGGGATTACCTGCCTTCAATAATTTCACAGTCAGGAAGTTGTCATTTAGTTAACATAAAAGTAAACTCTGTCTTTCAGCCTCAAGGCCCTCCTGTGTCCCATTTTTGGAGAATTTTAGATCAATAGTGCTAAGAACATGGTTTCTCACCATTATTCAATTTACCCTCAGTGAAACCTACTAGAAGTTTAAGTGGACAAACTAAGGCTGTGTCTGAGATTAACTGTGAAATAGAAAGGGTGTCAGGCTTAAGACAGAAAACAATTGGCTGCTGAAAGATAAAAATTCCAGAAACACTATAACATTAAACCAGATTGAAATTTTAAAACAAACTACCAGAAAGCTACCATTTGAGATCAATTTCATTGGTAAGGATTCAAGAGCAAACTAATTATTTTTAAGAATTTTTTAAATTTATTTTTAGAGAAAGGGGAAGACAGAAAGAAAGAGAGATACATCCAATGTGAGAGAGAAACATCAATCAGTGCCTCTCGCATTCCCCCAACTAGGGCTTAGCCCACAGCCTAGGCATGTGCCCTGACTAGGAATTAAACTGGTGAACTTTTGGTTTGCAGGATGACACCCAACCCACTGAGCCACATCAGTCAGGACATAAGTAATTTATGTCTATTTTTTTAAGTAATGGTTCACAATGCATATCTAAGTTTGGCTGCCATAGTAACTTTTTCTCTTACTAGACTATTCATGTTTAATTTTATAGTCCTGAGCAATACTTGCCCCTCTACTCAGAGAAGTTATCTCTGCTCTTGTCCCTGGACTGCCCTCCCAATTACGTGCACACCCCTGGTGGGTATCACTTCAGTGAGTGAAACCTGCTTTACATTTCTCCCTTCCCCTGTCCCTGGGCAGGTAACAGTGCCTCAATCTGACTCCCCAGCAGCCAGCACCCTCACTAATAGGTACTCAGTAAATGTGTGGAAAATGAACAGAAATCTTTCCTGGAAGTCTAAAATTTAACCTTTTGAGATGTACAGCTTCTGACTGAATACCAATAGATAACAGATTGTCGCATGAGCTGGGAGATGGGACTGGGCCCCCGCAGGCACATTGGGTTTCAATTTTTTTTTTTCATCACTGTGTTAGATCAATCCCTGCGGAGTTTATCTGCAATAATAATACAAATTTATGTCTCCTGTTTTGGTTTTAATATTTACATTTAGCCTTAAGAACTTCCTTAACTACTATCAAATACCATGTGATTGAGGGCAATAACAGCAGCAAAATAGGTATGAATAAAATATGCTAGAATTGAAATGCATTTCAACATGTAATCTATTAATTTCTTGTCATATCTTCACCAAGTCTGTTAACTATTTTCAAACATTTTCCTGTGAGTCTAAACACCACATTTTCCTGTATTTAGATGAGTTTTGGAGGGAGCAGAAAGGAGGCAATTGCAAAAATAATTTGGTTTTAAAAGCAAGGAAATGGTTTCTAGTGATCCTGTATGGGCATCTTTCCAAATGTCTCAGGCAGTGTATTTCCTTCCTACTGTTCCCGTGTTAGAATACTGTCACTGCATCATACACTGCCACCAAATCGTAGGGTGTGTTCATATGGAAGTCAAGAGGACAAAACTGAATTTATGTCCCTTAAATAGCACCTGCCTTTCTATGTGGTTCTAAAGTTCCCTGGCAGATCCAGCTTCTTGGTACAATAAACAATAAACCCAGATCTCCCCTTATCCATGGTAAGATGGGGAGACCCCAAACTGTTCGAGGAACCTGAATCCCACTCCCAGCTCTGCCGCTCTACTAGCTGTTGTGATGCTAGACATGGCATCTCCTGCTCCTTTCTGCTTTCACATCCGGTCAGGTTTGGGGAGGGGAGGTTTGCACGGAAAAGTAACATAACGCCATAAAGCCAAATGTATGTTATGCATTGCACCAAGATTCTCAGTTATAAAAAATAAATCATATGCAACATGGTTGGCATTTTCCTAGCATAACTTATAAAGAATCTGCTGTTGTTTTGGGGACATGCAAATTTTCCCATAACAGGACAGATCGGCTTTCTTGTGGAGGAAAGTCTACAACTCAAAAGTGTGATCTCTTTCTGTGGAGGTCAGTGCCTAAGACTGGAATTACTTTTTGATTAAGTATTTTATTCTTTTGGTTAAAGATATTGTGTGTTAGACGTTTGGAGACTAAAAATATTGTCATTTGGGCACTGACACAGGCACAGTGAATCCGACTCTTCCTAATTATGGTTTTTCCTCAGGCAATGCAAGAGGAACGGTAACTTTTTGGAAGTTTCACACATTTATGGGAGGAATCTGAGCGGTGGAGTGAGCCTCGCCCTTACTCTATCACTTACTAGTGGTGCGTTGTTAAGCAAGTGCCTTCGCCTCTCTTAACCTCAGTTTCGTCACTGGGCTGTGAAAATTAACGAGTTCCTGTGGACAGAGCTATAGGACAGAGTCAGATCAGACACGCTCCCTGGGGAAATACTGTTCAAGGTCCCAGGCAATATTTACACTCTTTCATCCTCCAGAAGCTGAAATGGCACTATTTCAGCTTTGTCTCAGGGAGCTGTGATCTTAGGAAACAGAAAGGAGTTCCAGCTCGTGACTTTTTTTTTCTCGCCCACATTCATGTAGCCTGGGTAACTCCTTGGTGATCGGGACAGACAAGCTAGGAGGACCCAGCTGCTGATCAACACTGGCCGTCAGCACAAAGAAAAGGCACACTTCTCGGAAAGACTATATGAGCATCTACATGTTGGGAAGGGACATTTTAGGAAGAAACTTGTATGATTATTTACTTCAGACAAATAGTCACTCTTCCCCCGTCCGTCCCAGCCATATACACTGAGAGCCTGTGCTCATTCAACATTTCTCTAAAGGTTTTTTTTTTAATTCTAGTCCATACATTAAGACTTTACAAGTGATAACTACTTTGCCTTTCAGAATATTCAGAAAAGGTTCTGCTTCCTGACCTGTGATGCAGCCAGTTATCTTGGAGACAACCTCCGGGGAATCGGGTCCAAGTTCGTCAGCTCCTCCCAGATGCTCACCTCCTGCTCCGAGTGCCCCACCCTTTTTGTGGATGCTGAGACTGTGAGTGTCCCAGCCCTGCCCTGGTGGCCTGTGGCCTGCCCAGCTTCCGGTGTGGATGACAAGGAGGCTTGTTTGTGTTGTGGTTTGAGAGACACTTACATTGTTTGTGAGCAGTGCTGGTTGTGATGTGACTCCCAGAGGCTGGAGTCAGCGTAGTAATGAAGGCGCAGTGCCAGCCCAAGCCAAGGCAGGTCATTGGAGATCATCAGGAGAAAGTTCCACCTCTCTCCGGTGACTCTGACTTTGACAGCTATGAATATGGTGAGCTGGACCTCTAGAGCTGACCTCGCCTGTCCCCACAATGCCAGGTTTCCCAGCCAGGTGTGGCTCCAGAGGCAACATGTCATCATTTACCCCACCTGCCCTCTGGATGGATTCATCTACCCCAAGCAGCAAGCAATGAGTTTAAAGGATGATTGAAACAGTCCTTGGCTGACTTCCGAGTTGTGACTTTATGAACATAACTCTAACCCTACAAGACTGGCAAGCTCGTTGAGGGCGTGGGGGCCGGGGGAGAGAGTTACCTTCCTGTACATCTCCCGTGCATATCACAGAACCACCTTGTATGCTGGGTAATTACCGAGGTTTAAAACCGGTGAGGATGTGTTTTGATTTTTAAAGTCTCTGAGAAGTCATTCTTGCTAAGAAGTTGATTGATGTTTGGCTGTCTTGCAGCAAGGCATGCAATCTGAGAAATCATTCTTTCTTGAATGACTTAAAGTATAGACTAAACACAAAAATCAGTTTGCAAACCTGTTTGGACATCTGTCTTCACACTACTACAAGTATTACTGGATGAATATACTAGCATTCATGCGTGAAATGGACAGCCTATCTTAATGTGGGCTTCTGTAGAATACTTGCTAAGATTTGTCTGTCTGCACTGATATGGGAAAATAGATATTTTCATAGGACATTTGGATTAGCAAGCTAATATTCAGTGCAATTGTAGCAAAATTGCAAATTGCACAGCTTACAAAAATGGATGCCCTTCCCCATTCACTTCTAAGTATATTTCTCTTTTCTGTGTAGCTGTGCCTTGTCCAGGTATCTCTCTAGGTTGTTTTAATACAAATTATTTTCCTGTCTTTAGCTCCTTTCTTGTGGACTTCTGGACAAGCTCAAGTTCAGTGTTTTAGAACTACAAGAATATCTGGACACATACAACAACAGAAAAGAGGCCACTCTCTCAGTAAGCATTGTGTTGCTGTGTGTCTGCATTCCATTAAAACCAAATGAACTAGCCACTGTGAGTTCTTGGGTGGGTTTGGCATTAACCTAAGAGAGGTGCTTTGGGGAAAAGACTGACTTTGCCTATTTTTCTACTAGGGATTACAATTCCAATTCAGTGGTGGTAGAACTGTCAATACTGTGGGTTATATAAAAATGATAGCTACACAGGAAAGTTTTCAGCTTTCATTTTTAGCTCCATAATTTCTCTACCAAGAAATTGGACAAAGTAGGTATCTGCTTCAGATATCACTTCATCAATGTTATATCTGTTCTCTGAGATTTTAAATTGTTAATTACTTCCTTCCAGTGTTAGCTCAAGCAATACTAGTTTGAGATGGATTTCATTGCTCTTCTCCTCTTAACCATTCTTGGGACCTGTTCCTCCCTGGTCTCATTTCTTCTCTTGGTCTCTGCTCCTGATCTTCACTCTTTTCTTCTAGATTGTAGATCTAGATCTAGAATGTAAAATGGTAGAGACAGAAGTGATCCAAACCCCTAGTTTCTGACAAATGATTATGTAGTATCTGTGAAGCACTTCCTATAGTAGTCCAGGCACTATAGAAAGAACGTGGATTTTGAAGTCAGATGTACTTGGCTTCCAATCACTGCTCAGCTACATGAGGGTTAGGGAACTTGGATGAGTCACTGACCTTCTCTCACCTCAGAATGATCATCTACAAGACAGTGATAATAATTAGTATACCAAGTTTTTGTAGAATATAATAATTTTAAATAGTTGTAACAACTATCATTTCCTGAATTCTGTGTGTCCAGCAACCTGATAAGAGTTAAATCTTAAATTAAATCATGTAATGCTCACAACTACCCTGGGAGTTGCTATCACTATCCTCACTAGCTAGGAGGAAGAAGTGTGGTATTGAAACCACAACACAATATTGCCTTTAAGTATAAATACTATATGGAGAAACTACCCAGCACAGTGCCTCATACATACAAGTTACTGGTTTTTTGATATTGTTATTGATCTTCTCGTGACCTGTCACAGGGCAAGAGTTCTGACATTCTACTATAACAGTTCCCATTGTCACCAGTTTCTGTGGCTCCTTACCTGGTATTCCTTTCCAGCTTCTCAGTCATCAGTTAATAAATCAATCCTTTCATTCTGGTTGGTGAAGAAACCAGTCTTTTGATGTCAGGTGTTAACTTCAGTCCTTCAGTGTTTTTTGTCTTCTGCCCAAAGGTTCATTTTCACATCTGGGTAAGTTACTATTAGATCCTTAGGACTGGCAGGCTTTCTAAATAGCTGAACGGGCCCCGACTGCTGTGGCTCAGTTAACTGGGCATCATCCTGCAAAGCAAAAGGTCATGGATTCAGTTCCTGGTCAGGGCACATGCCTGGATTTCGGGTTTAGTCCCTGGTCAGGGTGTGTATGAGAAGCAACATCAATGTTTCTCTCTCACATCACTGTATAGCTCCCTCTCTTTCTCCCTCCCTTCCCCTCTCTATAAGTAAGTAAATAAATAAATAAATAAGTGGTGGGACCATTATTATAATAGCCTTTCTTTCATTAAAGTAGACCTGCCCCCTGAGAACCCACCTCAACGTGACAGAGAAGTAGATATGGCATGAGTCAGGTTGCATTGTCCGAATCGCCCAGCCAGTGAGGAAGTGTTGGGCCTTTACCCAATTTCAGTCATATGAAAGTTTTCTAACACTATATGAGTGTTTTAATTTATACATAAATTAGGAATGGTCTAGTGAAATTCTTCAGAATAATGTATCACAATGTTGAAATTTATTTTTTTAATCTTCACCCAAGCATATGTTTTTATTGATTTTAGAGAGAGAGAAAAGGATAAAGAGGTGTGGGGAAACATTGACATAAGAGAGAAACATTGATCAGTTGCCTCCCATATGTGCCCCGACTGGGGATTGATCCTGCAACCTAGGTATGTGCCCTGACCAGGAATCAAATCCCCAACCTGTTGGTGTATGGGGCAACACTCAAACCAACTGAGCCACCTAGCCAGGGCGAAATTGTATTTTTTAATGAATATCACTGAACCCACTTAAACAGATAGTTTTACTTCAAATAGTTTATCTTTAATCAAAAAGAATGATTTTCAAAAAGTCATTACAAGCAGTCTTTATGTATTTGTGATTAAAAACTTAATCATTTTTTTTCCTGACAGAGTCAATGATAACACATTCTTAGAACATCACTGAATTTACCTATGTCTGTGTCTCCTTCTGACAACAGTGGCTTGCAAATTGTAAGGCAACATTTGCTGGGGGATCAAGAGATGGAGTAATTACCTGTCAACCGGGGGATTCGGAAGAAAAGGTAAGAATAGTCTTTTAGAATTTATCTTTTCTGTACTCTGACATTGTGTGTTGGTTTTGGTCCATCCAAGAATCATAAGACTTGAGAAAGAGGCGAATGAGTCATCCATACATTCACACGAAACCAAAAGAGTGTAACAGAATGAGGTTCAGGCCAAGCATGACCGTGTGTTGATTGGATTTGGGGTGGAGGGGTCTTGTTTTTGGAAAGATAGAGGTAGAAAAATAACCTTTCTTCTGGACATTGCCTAACTATACTAGTTACTTCCTAATAATTGTGTTCTTTATTCAAAATGTGAAACCAGTTTCATTTATCTGTTGCTAAATCTCTTAGTTACTTCAATGAAGAATCTCTGTTGATATTTCAGCACTCTATTTTTTAATTTTTTTAATTTGTAATTACAGTTGACATATAATAATATATTAGTTTCAGGTGTATGACTTAATGATTAGACATTTATATAACTTATGAAATGATCTCCCCAATGAGCCTAGTACCCACTTGACACCATACATAGATATTACAGTATTCCTTATGCTGTACTTTATATCCCTGTGACTGCAACTGCCAATTTCTACTTCTTACTCCCCTCACCTTTTTCACCCAGCCCCACACCCCTCCCATCTGGCAACCATCAATTTGTTCTATGTGTTTTGTCCATTTGTTTTGTTTTTTAGATTTCATACATAGATGAAACGATATATTTGTCTTTCTCTGTCTGACATATTTCACTTAGCATAATACCCTCTAAATCTATCCATGTTGTCACAACATGGCAAAATTTCAGTTTTTATGGCTGATTAATATTCCATTGTATGTATGTACCATAACTTCTTTTTTTTTTTAAGATTTTATTTATTTATTTTTAGAGAGAGGAGAAGGGAGGGAGACAGAGAGGGAGAGAAACAGAAATGTATGGTTGCCTCTCACATGGTCCTCATAGGGGACCTGGCCTGCAACCCAGATATGTGCCCTGACTGGGAATCAAACCGGGACCGTCTGGTTCCCAGCCCGCGCTCAATCCACTGAGCTACACCAGCCAGGGCTGTACCATAACTTCTTTATCCAACTGTGTACTGGTAAAAACTTAGGTTGCTTCCATGTCTTCACTATTGTAAATACTGCCACAATGAGCATAGGGATGTGTATGTCTTTTCAAAGCAGTGTTTTGGATTTCTTCAAATACCCAGAAAAAGGGTTGCTGTGTCACATGGTAATTCTATTTTTAATATTTAGCAGAACCTCCATACTGTTTTCCATAGTACCTGCACCAATTTACAATCCCACCAACAGTGCATGCGAGTTCCCTTTTCTCCACATCTCTGCCAACACTTGTTGTTTGTTCATTTATTGATGATAACCATTCTGACAGATATGAGGTGATAGCTCATTGTGGTTTTAATTTGCATTTCACTGATGATTAGTGGTACTGACATCTTTCCATATGTCTGTTTTCTATCTGAATGTGCTCTTTAGATAAGGGTCTATTCAGGTCCTCTGCCCATTTTTTAATTTGATTGTTATTTTGGTGTTAAGTTGTATGAGTTCCTTACATATTTTAGATATTAACCCCTTACTGTATTGGAAGTATCACTGATGAATATCTTCATCTATTTAGTAGGTTGTCTTTTTGTTTCGTTGATGGTTTCTTTTACTGTGTTTTCTCTTTATTTTGATATCACCCATTTATTTATTTTTCTTATTGTTTCATTGCCTCAGAAGACATATTAAAATACTACTAATAGTCATGTCAAAGAGTTTACTGCCTGTGTTTTCCTCATAGCTTTAAGGCTTGGGGTCTTAAATTTAAGCTTTAATACACTTTGAATTTATTCTTGTATATGGTATAAGAAAGTGGTCTAGTTTCATTCCTTTATATGTGTCTCCCTAGTTTTCCCAACACCATTTATTGAAGAGACTTTCTTTATCCCATTGTATATTCTTGCCTCCTTTGGCATAGTTTAATTCACCATATAGGCATGGGTTTATTTCCAGGCTCTCAATTCTGTTCCATTGATCCATGTGTCTTCTTTTATGCCAGTACCATCTGGTTGATTGCTATAGCCTTGTACTATAGTTTGATATCAGGTAGTGTGATACCTCTGACTTTGTTCTTCTCAGGCTTTGGCTATTCAACATTTGTGGTTATATATATATTTTAAGATTCTTTGTTGTAGTTCCATGAAAAATGCCATCAGTATTTTGATAGAGATTGTATTGAGTCTATAGACTGTTCTGGGTAGCATGGATATATAACAATGTTAAAGCACAGTATATGCTTCCATTTATTTGTATATTTTTCAATTTCTTCAATGTCTTATAACTTTATGAGGACAGGTCTTTTACCTCCTTGTTTAAATTTATTCCTAGGTATTTAATTTCTTTGATACAATTATAAGTGAGATTGTTTTCTTAATTTCTCTTTCTGATTTTTTGTTATTGCTCTATACAAATGCAACTGATTTCTGAACATTAATTTTGTTTCTTGCTACATTATTGAATTAATTCATTAATTTGTGGGGGTTTTGGTGGAATATTTAGGGTTCTCTATAAAAAGTATCATGACATCTTCAAATAATGGTGGTTTTAGTTCTTCCTTTCTAATTTGGATGCCTTTCATTTCTTTTTCTTTTCTAATTGCTGTGGCTAGGACTTCCAATACTATGTTGAATAAAAGTGGTGAAAGTGGACATCCTTCTTTTGTTCATGATCTTAAATAAAGCTTTCAACTCTTCTCCATTGAGTGGGTTTGTCATACAAGGTCTGTCCAGAAGGTATCCAGCCATGTTATATGAAAAATAGAAAACCACAGCAAAAATTACAACTAGACTACAAAACAAACATCACCCAGAATCATCCAAAGATCAAGCTGTGTGAAAGTCTGACAACCAAGGAATTAGAGAAGTCACAATCATACAAATAGGTAGGAAGGGTAAAGATACGGAGAGGCAAGGAGACATGGAGACACAGAAGGGGTGGTCCCACACCCACATGTGATGGATAAAAATCTGGAGGGATCCCAGTCCCGTACCAGACCACCCAGCCCAGGGTTCCAGTGCCAGGAAGATAAGTCCCCATAATTTCTGGCTGTAAAAACCAGTAGGAGTTGGGGCAGTGGAAGACTGCAGGACTCTCAGGAGTCTCCTTTTAAAGGGCCCTCAATGGACTTAGGACTTACAAAGACTCATTACCTCTGGACTACAGTACTGGGAGAGCAGCTAGAAGGGCACCAGTGGCATACAAGGGGAAACTGAAGTGTCTGACATCAGAGCAAGTATAGGGGACAACTTCCACCTGGACAAAACTCCAGGTGCGAGGCAGCAGCACTGTCCACTTCCTGAGCCCTCCTCCACAAAGAGCCACAGAGTAGCAACACCATATCTGAGACTCCATCAACCTGGTTTCCAAAGGCTGCCCCACCCTGGCAATTACTTAAGGCTCCACCCCATCCAAATTATGGGTGCACTTATATACAATAGGCCATGTTACTAAGACAAAGAGTCAAAGCATCTCAACCTAATACATAGAAATAAACACAGGAAGACTGCCAAAAAGAGGAAACCAAGAAATGTGGCCCAAATGAAAGACAGAAAAAAAACTCCAGAAAAAGAACTCAACAAAATGGAGATAAGCAATCAACAAGATGCATAGATCAAAATGTTGGTTATTAAGATGCTCAAGGAACTCACTGGGTACTTTACAGAATAAAAATGACCCAGACAGAAATGAAGGTTACACTAAGTGAAGAAAAAAAAAAATTACAGGGAATCAATAGAAGAGTGGATGAAGCCAAGAATCAAATCAATGATTTGGAACATAAGGAAGAAAAAATTATCCAATCAGAACAGCAAGAAGAAAACAGAATTTTTAAAAAAGGAAAAGGCTAAAAGCGTCTGGGACAACTTCAAACCTACCAACATTCAGATGATAGGAATGCCAGAAAGAGAAGAGAAAGAGCAAGAAATTGATAACTTATTTGAAAAAATAATGAAAGAAGACTTCCCTAATTTGGTGAAGGAAATAGACATACCAGTCCGGGAAGCACAGAGAATCCCAAAAAAGATGGATGTGAAGAGAACCACACCAAGATATAGCATAATTAAAATGCTAAAAGTTAAAGATCAAGAGAGAACCTCAAAAGCAGAAAGAAAAGCAGATGGTTACCTACAAAGATATTCCCATAAGACTGTCAGCTGATTTCTCAAAAGAAACTTTGCAGGCTAGAATGGATTGGAAAGAAGTATTCAAAGTGATGAAAAGCAAGGTCTACAACCTAAATTACTGTATCCAACAAAGTTATCATTTAGAATTGAAGGGCACATAAAGTGCTTCCCAGATAAGGTCAAAATAAAGGAGTTCATCATCACCAAGCCATTATTATATGAAATGTTAAAGGGACTTATTTAAGAAAAAGAAGATCAAAACTATGAACATTAAAATGGCAATAAATTCACAATTATCAATATTTAAATCTAAAAAACAAACTAAGCAAATAAGCAGTACAGAAACAGAATCACAGATATGGAGATCATTTGGAGTGTTATCAGTTGGGAGAGAGAAGGGTGAGAATAGGAGGAAAGGTGCAGGGATTCAGAAATATAAATTGGTAGTTATAGAATAGACAGGGTAATGTTAAGAAAAGTATAGGAAATGGAGAAGCGAAAGAACTTATATACATGACCCATGGACATGAAGTAAGGGGGAGGATTGCCAAAAACAATGGTGGATACCAGATGGAGGAGTGCAAAGGAGGGAACATTGGGAGGGAGGAAGATGGCGGCGGAATAGGAAGGAGTGGGGTCCGCTTCCTCCTGCACACTGGTGAGACATCTGGTCGATTTTCTGAGGAGCAGAGCGATCACCCAGCTGTATTCCAGCGTGTAGGAAGATTGGTGTCTAAGATCACACACAATTGAAAGATCGGACGGTAGGGAGTCTGCTTCGGAGCGAAGGGGTCCCTCGGGACTTGCGGGGAGCCGGGATGTCTGCGGATCCAGTCGCAGCAGCTTCCCGGTCTGTTGCAGGATCCTTGGGAGGGAACTGGATTGGGTTGTGTGAGTAGCTAAAGCAGGAAAGTCACGTCTGTTGGGAGAGGCTCTGTCCCTGGCAGTCTGGAGGTCGGTGTGTGCGTAGGGATCGGTCTGCACCGGCTGGCGCTCCCAGCAAGAGGAATTGGAGAGTGCGCTGACCAGGAGACCCGAGGCCCGGAGCTCTGGACTGGGGGCGCACCCTGCGAAGCCAATCGGGCGGCTGCGGATTGTGCACGACGGGGCGCCCAGGCCACTGGCTTGCAAGCACCGAATCCAGAGACAAAAGCGGTCAGCGAATACAGGGGGTGGAGCTCATGCCTGGAGGGCCTGAGACACAACCCAGCCACTGTGATCGGAGACCTGCGGTGCTGACTCCCTCTGTGGGAGAAAAACAGAGGAGCCCCATCAAGCCCCACTGAGGGGAGACACAGACCTCACAAACTCTGACTCAGTGTGGAGGCCAGGCAGCCCAGAAGGGGTGCTGCAAATTCCTAGCAACTCGGCTGGAGGCAGGATGGCAGCTAAGAGTGCAGCTCAGGAAGAAAGAAAAGGAAACCTGATATTTTCGCAGCCTGTCACAGACACAAGGACCTGAGGAGCAGACCTGACCAGACACTTTTAAAGCCAGCCAACAAAAGTCTTTTTTTTTCTTTCTTTTGTTTTCTCTTTGTTTCTTTGTTTGTTTTCCCCCACCCTTCTTCCTATCTGTCCTTCTATATTTTTTTAATTCCTTCTACCTTCTCTTCATTTAGTATTGCTGGTTTTCTCTTCTTTTTATTTCTTATTTTTTATTATTTTTTATTTTATTTTATTTTAGTATTAATTTTTCTTTATTTTTCTTTTTCCTTTTATTTTCTTTCCTTTTCTTCTTTTTCTCCCTTCCCCTCTCTTCTTTATCCACAGGTGAGACATTAAAACCTGGAATTGTGAAGAGAATAGAGTGGGACCCAGACAAGAGTCAGCCCAAAAAACAGAGACAGTGACACAAAATTAACTTCGCTGCTCCAGAGAACTTGATGGATCAATTTAAGAATCAGAGGCTAGCAAAAAGAATCCCACAAACAATGGGAAGACAAAGAAACAATCCCCAAATGAAAGGAAAGGAGGAAGCCCCAGAAAGAATGATAAATGAAACAGAGGCAAGCCAACTATCAGATATTGAGTTCAAAGCAGATGTTATCAGGCAGCTCAAGAAACTCAAGAAGCTCGATGAGCTCACAGAAAATTACCAGAAACTACAGGGAAACTATAATGAACTCACTGCAAACTATGTCAACATGAAAAACGAAATAGAAACTATTCACAAGGGCCAAGAGGAAATGAAGAATACAACATCTGAACTGAAGAACACAATAGAAGGAATCAAATGCAGGCTCGATGAGGCAGAAGATCAGATCAGCGAGCTGGAGGACAAGGTAGAAAAAAACACCCAAAAAGAGCAAGAACAGGAAAAAAGCTCAGAAAGAATGAAGAGTTATTAAGGGAAATGCAGGACAACATGAAACATAATAATATTCGTATAATAGGGATAACAGAAGGAGAAGAAGAGGAGCAAGGGATAGAATACCTGTTCAAAAAGGTAATGATGGAAAACTTCCCTAATCTGATGAGAGAAAAACCCGCACAAATCCAGGAAATACAGAGAGTCCCAATCAAAAGGAACCCTAACAGGCCCACTTCAAGACACATCATCATTATAATGGCAAAATTCCAAGACAAAGAGAGAATCTTAAAGGCAGCGAGGCAGAGACAGGAAGTAACATACAAGGGAACCCCAATAAGGTTAGCAGCTGACTTCTCAATGGAAACACTCCAAGCCAGAAGGGAATGGCAAGAAATATTCCAAGTAATGAGAACCAGAGGCCTGCAA